>KK502696.1:304321-354298 GCA_000688735.1 Glossina austeni
ATATATATATATATATATATATACTACTATTGAGTTTACTCATAAAAAATAGAAAGCACTTCAGTCGTGGGGCGGACGAACGATGATCAACTATTTGTTGAGCTATAAAACGTTAAGATTCCAGATAAACGATAAACTTTCAGCAACGACAGTAAAAGAAAACTTGAATAAAAGATAAAAAATAAAATATTTTCCCAATGGGAAAAAAGTTGTACGAGAGTTAAACTAATATTTATCAAAAGCATTCGTGGATAGGTGAAGTTTGCACGCTCTTGTGTGAATGAAAATTAATATATAATAACAATATATATCTACTTGGGCATATATATATATATATATATATGTAAATAAATAATAGCAATATTAACAAAATACAAAAATGAAAAATTAGAAAAAAATACAAAATTCACATAAAGAGAACAAAAACAATTCATATAAAGAGAACAAAATCAGGACGAAAATATTTCATTTTATTTATGTTTGTTTACAAAGTTTTTTTCTATTATGCACTTTGTGCCTTTGAAAAATAAATATTAAATAGCAAAATAATAAATAGAGAGAGTAATAAGGAGAGGGCTGGTTAGAGTAAACTGGAGAGTTACTCTAATTGATATGGTTTTTGTTTTAAAAGTTTTAAGGCAATGCACGAAGCATCTGTTGTGATGCATCTTTTGAAAAATTTTTTTATTATAAACTGTGAAAACCTTTTGTTCAAATTTATAGAATGGAAAACAAAGGAACAAAAAAAAAAAAAAATAAGAAAAGAAGGACGCATTAAGCTGAAGGAAATATTTAAATATCTTAGATTTCTGACTTGCGTCTTACTAGGGGGATTGAGACCACAGTAAAATTCTTTTTAGTTCTAGTACACGGCTTTGACGTACTCTCTTAGCTGTATGTGCATGTTGTGCGTTTTGTGTGTTCCAATAAAAGCAAAGAGAAAGCTACTTGCGAAAATTATTGCATTAAATGTTACAAATTTATTAACTCATATGGAAGCAGAGAACAAGTTCATAAAAAAAAAAAAAAATCAAAAATAATAATGTAAGAAACCATAAGTAGGTGTAGGAAGGCGTACGGTGAGCAATGTGCGATTGATCTACAGAAAGTTGTAGTATTTGCATCTTTTATAGCTTGCTTCTTGTAGAGTTGTAAGACAAGACAAATTAAACTTTAACTTAATGAGTAACTAACTTGTTAATAATAAGGACGTATGTATTGATCAGAGATCTCAATATTTAGCACATGACTAAATAAGTTCCTAGGATGACATTTAAATGTCACTTGATGTCTTTGACGAGTCTTTATGACTCTTAGCTAGCGAGAGAGTCTATTCGTGATGTTATTTTTCAAAACAATGGGAAAAATTTTGCGTTTCATGTGCATTGCGACATTTCTTAATCAGGAAAAATACCATCTAAATACAGCAATAGTCTGGACTCTGACAAATGCAGAAAGAACAGTGATGCTGAATTCGCCACTTGTTCCAGAAACATAAGGAAAGTCAAAAAAAAAAAAGAAAGATAAGAAAGAAGTTGCCTGTGATAGCTTAGATCTTAATGTTATATAATACAATAACAATCTATAAAAAATTCATAGCACGTTTCATCGAGCGCTTTACAATCTTGTTTGGTGGGATAATTATTACTAACGTTCTGCCGATTGCTAAACCTTTTTATATCAATTTCGATATTTATTGACACGTTTTCAGTTCGAATTTACTTAGCTTTGGATGAAAGGCTGAATCAATGAGATGCTTCTTCTTTTCAATTTCTTCTTTTTCAATTTCTTCTTCAATTTTAATAGAATTGACCGCTTTGTGGACTTTTGGCTTTTGCTAGGAGTTTTAATGCAACTGTTACTTTCAAATTATTTAGTAATTTATTTCAATATCGATATCGAGGCCTCATAGAATCCCGTGTAAATGGAAGACTTGGAAAGGAATCGTTCATTATGAGATTCTTGAACCTGGTCAAGCGTTGGATTTCAATTTTTCCTACCAGCAATTAACTAGAGTCTAACGGGCGAGTGAGCGAAAAAAACTGCCTACAATTGATAAGTAAAAAGGGCGTGTTGCCTTTCATCTTTGATGATTCCACACAAATTAAGAGAGAGTTTGATTAGGAAATTTTGATGCATCTGCCCTAACGTTGTTCCGCCCGACCACAATTTTATTTTGCTCCCTGCAGAACTCTTATTGTAAAACCGACTTGAAAAGAGGGATGCATAGAAATCCTTTAATTCAATTTTTCGTAGGATATTGAAAATTTCAATAACAGAGGAGAGCAGGCCCCAACAAATTAAATTCATTCAATCAAAATTTTATATTCAATAAAATTATGGAGTTTCTTGTTATTCTACGGTCTCCTACTATTTGATCCCTTACTTTTCTTATTGACCGTCAATAATGATGGCATTTTTCTTGATTTATTTGCAAATCGACAAATCATGCGTTTAGCAAGTGCTATACAATTATCGTTGTTGCCGCTGTAGGCATCTCTCTGCAAGATGTTGATGATTACCCTGATAATTACGATGCTTTCGCAAAAATTTGATTGTTTGCGTCTAAAGCAAAGTAAATCGTGCTTTATTTGCTTTGCTGATGAGCCCTGCCATAGATAAAATGTGGAAAAATACTTTGGTTCAGCGTAACACACTAATCATTTTTTGGACTAATAACGAGTGCTTTGCTGCAATCTTCAATTCGATACAGAAACTGAAATGTCTATCTATTGTCGTGAATTTTTTTGTTTTTTTTGAGCACCTATACTACGCAGTTGAAAAAGCCATGTAGCGAGAGAAAATGGCAGCAATTTCAAAGATAACAAGTAAGGAAATTATATTCGGTTATGACCGAATCTTCTTTACCCATCACTCTTGTATCAAAATAGGATCTGCAAATATTTGTTGTTGTTATCCGCCTAAGTGACCGAGTCGGCAAAGTATCTCAACTAGTGGCTCTCAGTGGCTAACTCGGTGGTCGGGGCTTTAAATCTCAAGAGCGGTTGACTTCTCAATAAAACCGATAATAACCTTAGATGCTAAAACTTTATTCTTAGAATTTGTTTCTCTGTCTAAGTTAATGTTAATAATTGTTTCAGCTTATGGGTAATGAGCCAGATACTAAATTTTTTTCTTCTTAAAACACTTGTATTTATAAGAATAATGAGTAACATAAATTATACAATGCATACAAATAAAAACACTACAGCAGAACATGGCTTGCCATTCAATGTCGTGCTCCAATCTACAGTTATTTTGTATAACAACTCTCAAAAATAAGGCCTTATATGGTAGCAAGTGGTGCAATCCGAACCAATTTCAATAGCGTTTAACAAATTATCTCAGACTTTGTTAATTGTAAGTTGAGGAAAAGAAACAAATGGCCACACAGACGGACAGACAAGCTTAGATCATTGCAGAAAGTCACTCTGAATACATTCGGGCCACAAATGGTAAAAGGTATAAAAATCCTTCATAGACGTATGTTCGTAAAACATTCCCTAGTCCTGGAGATAAACTGCATTGTTTACAATTGCATGTCCAAGTTTTTGTTGGCACTTTGTTGGCTTGGCCAAAAATTTTTAACATTATCGAAAGTTAATTGATGGGGAAGTGTAAAGAATAAAAAAAATCACATACAATGTCACGTCCATATGTAAGAGAATAAAATTTTTAACAAAAATAATTTAGAATTGGTTTTAATAGATGTAACAGCCAATAACCAACAACAATAACCAATGAACTAAAAAGCCACACAGAAAATAGTCATTCTATACCGAAGCCCTGCGCAAGCTTCTTAATAAATTTAAGAAACTTTCACGAGTACAGTACACAAGTGAACTTAGAGCAATTAAACTGAGCGTTTAATTCATATACGCATCTATTGGGGGAGTACGTGGGTATATATGTAACAAACTACTGATTCAAACGAATATTTTTGTGTAGTGCAAAGGATAATGAGAGCACAATATAGTAGCAAGGAAGACCAACGAAATCGATAAGAAAACATAATAAAAAGAGAATAACTTTTATGTTGGTACAGATATGAAATGAAAATAAACGGAAATGAATGCCATTCGAAAGCTATTAAATTTTATTTGTTTGGCAAACAATAACCTTTGCCATATTGTTCGCTTATAATGATGCAGCACAAAAGTCAAAAATTTTTATTTTTTTACTTTAATTGTAATGTGCAGGTATGTGGAATTTTTTTCAATCATTTCCCAGATACTTTCAGAACAAATTAAAAATTTCTTAAAACGTATTCAGATATATTTATAAAATTTATTATAGCAGTAAAACAAATTTACTTTATGCTCTACTCGTCATACAATGATGCTGTCATATATTTTTGCTTAAGTTTTCAACAGTACTGCTCAACTTAAAGTGTGTATATCGGTTGACTAATAAACGCTTATTTACATTCTGTACACAATTCTTCACAACACTTCAAAGAACTGTGAATAATAGCATCCGAAAAAAAAAAAAAAACTCTATTGCATACAAGCAAATTTTATCTCCCGCACTCAGAAAACGTATGGTTGGTTGGTGGTTGAATGTACCCACCGCAGAAAGCAAATTAACTTTTTCAACCGTTTGCCAACATCGAATGCGTTAAATACCGGTATGCCAGCAGCAATCAGAGAGAAAAAAGTAGTGCTCCTTCTTTTTAATTGCTTTAGATCAAATTCGAAAACTAGTTAAAATTTTCAAAGACTTGTGTCAATAAGCTTTTCACGCTATGCGATAGATTAGCAAAAAGATTTCTTCGGTTGGCAGCAGCACGAGGGTTTGCTCAGTGCTTTCCATTGAAATTTAATATCCACTGAGTAAGCAAGGATTTTATTAACGAAAGTTGATTGTTAAAAATACAACTACTTCGGGGATTGCAAGGACCACAGAGATTCAATATATTCCACCTCAATAAATGCATTATGGGGAAATGTCTAGCAAGTGAGTTCATCCTCGTAATAACACAAATTATGAAAATTTGCAAAAAAATCTGCCTTTCAACGCAAATCATTATTTGTGAATGATCCAGCGAAAGTGTGTTTAGGGATATGAGGGCTCCTAACTTTGAGGTCTGCCACGCAATATCATGGCCCAAAGGAGATCTTAGAGTGGAGATGGCAGAGTGTAAGATAGGCCTTGTTATAACATCAGTCCGTCCAGTAAAAGAAAGTTTCGATCGTATGTCTGTCTGTCTCGAGTGTAACCGCATGTAGAATGTTTGTCGCATAAAAAGAGAAATTTCCCCAACCCACCACCGCCGAAATAGCTAAGTTTACACCGACAGGTGCCTTGATCCGTTACAACCTTCAACCGTCTGCTGTTTTGACTGACTATATTAATAGATAATGTTATTCCGTTCCACAAAAGCGGCGGCCAACGTGGGCCCCCCACGGTCACATAAAAACGTCTCACTTTGACTAGATAATTAAAAATATTATTTTCTGCAATATTCTTACTTTCGAAAAATTTTGAACATCTTGCATTGGTTCGGAAGGATCAAAGGATCAATTCTGCTCTAGATTCTCAGAGCAGGTGATTAAAATCGATTTTTACAACTGACTATTAACCTAGTAATGGTTTTTATGGTTTGCTTTTATATTCGAAATAATTGTGGCGTCTTGTCAGGATAAGCAAACAGAACCCTACTGCATCATGTCATGGTCCGAATATTGCCATTTTCTGTGTGACATGTTCTTGTTCTGTTTATGAAAATGAAGCAAGTGTTGAGTCGAGTGTCAAATACGTTCGTTTTAAGCTCAATGCGCACTCTTTCGTTTTTTTTTTTCCAATTTTAAAAATCCACTTGTTTGCTGCTCAATGTTTTATTTAAATTTTTATACTTCATGACGTGCGATATCTTTTCTCTGTCCAGGTTTTTTGTTCCACTCTTCCATTATTTCAGGTAAAATGTTGAATATTTTAATAGTCCATTTTTCTAGCTCACATATGCACGTGAGTTTTTGCACGTGGAGAACGTCAGTTTAACGTAAAAATTTATAAACATTTCCGTTCTGATGCAAACCTATTTTTGTTTTTTTTTTTTTTCTTATTTCATAAATTCATTTCAATTCGTTCGTTTACCCTATAGTAGAATACATTTTATTGTTGATATTCTTGTTGTGACGTTGTGTACAGCATGGAATGCACTGTCATTTCCGCAGCGAGTTTGATTTTCGGTCTTTACGAGATATTTTTTTTCATTTTTCATTGTTGTCGTTGTCGCTGTTTCATAATATCCGCTTAAACTTAAAACAACGGTACGTTATATATTTTATTCAGATTAAAAAGAGCATTAAAAAGGTATTTAAATTATTCTCCACAAAATGTATAAAGATATTGAATATGAATATATTTTTATGTCCAATCATTGATAAATTTGATTAACACAAAATTAAAGCATTTTTAATTTATTGCAAATTTTTACTTCTAATCTGATTGATTTCTTTATCCAAATCTAATTATATTTATGTTTATTAAATTAATAGTTAAATAGTTTAAAAAGTTTAAAAAGCTCTAATACGCTCTTTCAATTCTTTTAGTGTATCATAGTCGCTTAACAATTAATCACACGAAAGCATTTCACGTAGAAAAAATTTTATTATCGGGATTATGGGAATTATTTCATATTTTTTTTTGGGTAAAGATATTCATTTTATTTTTCTACATCTCTTAAACTCTTTAAAAAAAAAAAAGAATATAAAATAATTTCAATAATTTGCTTATATCATACGTCATGTGACTCAAGCTACAGTCAAATGTACACAAATTAAAGCGATATTAAAAATCGATTGCGAAATTTTGATTGGAAATATTTTATATTTAAACGATATCGTGTTATTACCAATATTTTTTTTAGGTCAACTGATTTGTTGTTTGGAAAAATGCCAATAATTACTGTGAAAGTAAAGCGGGAGCATTATTATGGCTAGAGATTAAATCTTTTCGCGTAAGTTGTTAAGTTTATCTGACCGCAATCACGTAGACAATAATTTAAAATCATCCAAGTTAGACATCTTACCAATATTTAGATCATTTCTTCTCCACTTTATTAATCTTCATTTAAAATAAAAAATTTTTTAATATTTTCAACTTGAAGTGTTACTAAGCAACTTGCGTAATATATTTTACCCCGAAAATTGAACTCAAATGCCAGAAACCAATCGTTAACGTACCTTGATAATAAGAGATTCAATGCCTTCTACCACTTTTGTACAGTGTCGTCCATAGAATGTATGTTCAAATTTTTGTAAATTTATCTGATGTAGTTTATGAGTGAAACGAGCAAAAACCCAATTTTTTATGCCTTTTGAAAAGCGAAGATGTTCTCAATTTACGTGGTACTGTAAGCTTGTCCTTCGATCGATTTCGCTCTCGCTCATTTTCAATGTCAATCCGGGTGCAAGGATATCCAAAGTTTTTCGCAAAGATATATTTTTATGACCAGGAAAACATTTACAACAGACGTAATATAGACGAACCGAGGGGACGGAGGGATACGCTTAAATCGTTTCAGAATTTGATGTTAATAAGGAACGCATACACTTTGTGGGGTTTCTGAAGCTTGCTTCAGGGCGTTGCAAGTGTTTTAATAAAGCGAACATACTTCTCATGATGAGTATAAAAATCCAAAACAAAAGGAAAACACAGAAAATACAACATAAGTACTTTAAAACTTATCGGATTGCAGTTCTCAGTAACGCAATTAAAAACAATTTCGTTAAGCTTAATCCTCTAATTATATTGTTTACGTTTATGCTGCCTGCAGTCTTAAGCATTTTTGTTTTTTCCAATCTAAGTAAGAGTATCATTCATGTTCAGCGTGTCATTTCCTTATGTTAGTCAGGATGACTCCTACCCGAGCCCTATTGGCATAATAAAGAAATAAATAATCCGGTGTTCTGAAGCCAAGCGGGTTGAGCAACACAAATAAGAATTTTGTCACCAATTTCTATAGAGGAGGAGATTCCAAACCTATGGCATTGAAGCATAGTTCCGTAACTCGACTACTACGACTTTATAACGCGCAGAAGCATGCTTCAAAAAGCCCATACAGCATATAAACACTTGCCCTGCTTCAAATTCGGAATGCTCCTAAGTATGTCCGTCTATTCGCCTGTGCATGTGTCCATCTGCACAATTGTGTAGTATCTGTGGTAAACATCCTTCCGTTTGTTTGTTGTCTTTGATTTTGTAGCACACTTGAAGGAGACGCACATATGTATTTATATGTGGCCGCTCTATAATATACGTCGGTACTCTTTTATCGATGTCATAAGTTGAGAAGTTGAGTGAGTTGTTGGTTTGTCGTCAATTTCTCGTCTTACGTCCGTCAGCCCGTCTTTTTAACTGGCTATCAATTTCCGTGCTTTCCCGTGCTTTCGCCCACCCTGTCTACTCATTTATTCGAGTGGCTTTCCTTTCGTCCGTCATGTCTGTCTATCGGCTGATCTATGTCTTCTGGTTCTTTTCAAAGCCGTAAAGTCTCGAGACAAACAATAGCAACTGACTACATATACATATACATAGTTTTGCTTCGCTGTTCTAAAATGCTAAAATTAAGCATTTGATTGATTTGCTGCAAAGCCTTTTAGACGACCGACTAAAGCATTTGTAGAGTTTAAAATGTATGCCTCAATATATTGCTCGTATACTACATATCACTACATAAATTTGTTAACTTCTTGTCGTGCTGCAAAATTTAGGAAGCAAAATAATTCTCTCTTTATTTGAAAAGTTTTCATAAACAATTAAACCTTAAACTTCTTACCTTCTTCTTCACTTCATAAACCTAAAAAACCTATGTTTAATTTCTCATGTAATATAAATATTTCCTCATATTTACGTAAATGTCAACAAAAATTTTAATTAAGTCTAATTCATATTTTAATTTTATCACGATTTATATTAAACAAGTAGAGAAAAATAATTAAATACAAAAAAAGTGTATTTAAAAATGCCAACTGCACTAACATATCATTGATGCATAGCCAGTTTTTTTTTAGGGGCTTTATTTCAAAAAAAAAATTCCAATAATTTTTTGGTTACATTTTTTCACAATGGAAAACGAGCAGCAAAAATAAATGTAAATAAAATTTTAATTAATTTTATTTCGTCTCTTTTTTTTTTTTTTTTTTTGTATAGTAATTTCACTGCAGTTATTAATTTTTTGAATAATGCCTTGCATTCTCAATCTTCTTCGCTTATATAAAATGCATTTTATTCACGAGGCGACGCGTATACGTATGATTCAATTCAATTTGACTGACCGCAATTTTCGCATGAATTGTATTTTTTAGAAACGCAGTAAATATCCTTCAGTGAATTTTATTTAAAAATTTCCTTCATTGACCCGTTGCATAGATTGTAGGTACCTGAGTGAGCTTATGAAGGCCAACAATAAAAACCGTTTGGTAGTTTATTGATTGTATTTTGCACTCAATTACCGTTGAGCGGAAATTGCGTACGCAAACAACAAAAACAAGAATAGCTAGTTGAAATAGTTCATCTCGTATGTGTAACCTATACTTCAGGGCATTAATAACTGCGGAAAAAGCATCAAAGAGATTGAAAATGAAAAAAAAAAAGAATTCAAAAAAAATTATGCTTGTTTTGAATTGACGCTAACAGGCGCCAAAAGGAATGCAACAACATTTCGTATTGTGTGTGTACGGGCTGGTCGAGAGTGAGCTCATTTGCATCGGTCTAACAAATAAACTCGATTAACGTTCACACTAAACTTGACTTGATAGCTAAAACTGAGGCTTATCTCTCTTAGTTCTTTGAAAATTTTCAATGGCCCTACAAGCATTTTGGTCTTTGATTGATTGAGACACGAATTGAGAAATCACATGACAATTTTCCGCTCTTACAAGTATAATGGCGTTGATAGATCGATGAAAAAATGAATGGACAGACATACAGAGAGGCTCATGCACTTACGAATAATGGAGCGGAGAGGCTCATGCACTTATGAATAATGGAGGATGTCTAAATCAACAGAAAATTCCGCACACAACACACACACTACACACACACATTCTTGAAAGACATTGATTACACTACCTGAAAATTAGTAAAAGTTCACTTTTAGTTGAATAATTAGTTGAATATACAGATACAACCATGAAAATGTATGTGCTTGTAATTGAAACATTCCCACATATATATATGCAATTTACACAAACATGATTTAACTAAACAAGAATGAAGGCAAAAAAAAAAAATTAATGTGTATTTTATGCTCTTAATAAATACATGCAATTAAGAGACTAAGCGAGAACATCAATAATAAAGAAAAATATATTTTACATTAATTAGTTTTCATTTGTTGTTATTCGCCGCAACTGAACTTTCGATAACACTAATTTCATTTTGTTGTTGTACAAATAATTAAAATTTCTTGAGCAAAGTGAAAAAATATATTTTTATTCGAGTCCATAGCTCGTCTGATGGCTGTTCAATCTTAAATAGCTTTACTAATAAGCCGTTCAATAACATATTCTTTGAAATATTTCATCAGAGAAGATCTTGAAAGCAATTAATATTTTTATTGAAAATAAAATCCTTTTTTTACTGGGTAACAAAAGAAAAAAAAAAAACATATTTTGTAGTAGTCAGTCATACACTGTATACGGCTCTGTGTACGACAGACCCACAAATCTCTATTCTCTTCCCCAATTTAAGTCGATTTAGAATCATTTGGCCGCTCGTAACGTATTTTAAATTAATTCTACTCATACATGAAACTCGACTACACGAATAACAGTCGAGTTCTATTGACTTTTAAAGCAAAACTTATATTAATTAATAAAACTTAGTATAAATAAAAATAAAACAAATAAGAAGGAAAAAAAGAAAAAAGAAAAAAAGCATGTACACAACTAGCATAGAGCCACACTTACAACCGGTACAGGACGAAATTGCAAATGAACCCCTAAGCCATCGCAAACTTGCATAAGCTTGGCAACCGATGACCGGTGTTCATATTTCTTTATGCTTTTTTTTTTAAGCTGAAGGTCACAGCACTTTAGATAGCGGGCGACTTGGCATGGCCGTGGAAGAACTTGGCGAGTTGAAAAACGGACTTGGATTGTCTGTAAATACGCTTGTTAGCAAAAGCTTATGACCAAAAGCTGTGACCAAAAGCAACGAAAATCATGAAATTTCGATACCCTATATATATATATAATATTAGATGAACGCGGGGAATTTTTCTAAAAATTCTCCAGAATCACCCAAGGAAATCTCTATCGTCCGATCTATAATAATTTCTGAGCAGTGAAAAAAAGAAAAGGGAAATTTTTTGATTTTTAAAAAATTAAAAGTTCTGCTCTACTCTAGAGTGATTTGGACTCATGTTCAACACTAATCTCCCTTACAAAAGCTTCGAAGGTTTTTGCCGAATTTCAATTTGCGATCGAAACAATATTTACCACAAACGGAGGCAGATGGACAAATCGGGGTGCCTTTGATGCTCATCAAGAATGCATAAACTTCATAAGTTCTCTAAATTTTCTTTCTGGCAAACGCAGGCTTACGAAGAATACAAAAAAAAAATACCAATGCTTTGACATAATCAACAATATTAGGCTGTTCGGAAACTTATTTCATGTTTTTCTCACAACAATGGCTTTAATTGTATTTTTTCACCGCCAAGATCACGTTTAAGGCGCGCACTGCCTTTTCGTATATTTGATAGCTGATATCGGAATCTTAGTGCGAGAAAAATTTAGTTTGATTTGGCGCGATAATTTTTTCTTTCGTGCCCTGCCAAATAGTAAATGTCGGAAGCAGCATTTTCCGCGTACTTTCTTCTGTTATTAGCGCAAAGGTAACTTTAATGCTCAAGCAAAAAAAAAAAAAAAAAATGTTGGATGCGTACGAAAGCGAGGAATGCTAGCGCCAAAGCTCCTTTTCAAAATATCGTTTCGACGCTTGTGCACTACGCTACGCGAGGTCTCTAAGACGTGATAAAGACTTAATTAAAGCAAACCGCCGAATAACAGACAACTCGTGAGTTCACGGAGAATTAAACTCTATTGACTAAAAAAAAAAAAAACGAAATTTCTTCCCGACTTACCCAATATTATATATTATTGCACAGTCGAATGGGAGAAGCTTTCTGATGCTTAAACAAACGCACGCTCAAGGTCTGGCAGGAATGCAATTGAAGGAAAAATTCAGTCATACGCGTGAAGTGAAAAGTGAAAACAGCAAAGAAGAAAATTTGTCGAAATTTTATTTGATTGTTTTTTCTTAATATTTTCGGTGCTTTTTTTCTATTGTGGGCTTGTTGTGTTGCGACCCATGCTAATTATTCTAAACTTTATGGCCTCAAATAAAAGCAGATGCAGATGGTCTTAAACGATTACTTTCTCACTTACGCTTTGCTCGACCTCTGCTGCGCATTTCTTCAGTGTCTCATAGGAAGTGATGATGAAGTTGTCGTACACTGTTTTTTGTTTCTGGTGTTTGGTATAAAAATCAAGGCGAAATTTGACAACAAACCATTTTTAATTTCACAGTTAGGTAAGCATTCCATTTAAGTCATTTGAAGCCACATAAGTGTGAAAAACGTTAAAATTTGATATGAATTCAAAGTTGAAAAGAAAATGGTGCAGAGAAGAGTTAATGTTAAAGGTGAACGACGCGTTACAAGGTCAATAATTATGTGAAGCATTGCGTTAAAGTTAATTTTTTATTTTTTTTTTTAAAAAAGTTATTTATTTAAAATTTTGTATTCAGTTTCTTTTCTTGTTTCTTGTTTTTCTTTTACACTATGGCAGAGCAGAGGGGGAAGTGTTGTTTGCATCTTAATTTATGAGCAAATCTTTATTATTCCTGTGATATATTTTTCGCTTTAATTTGCTAACCGTCACTTGCATTTTTACTAATTAAATGCTGCACAACAAACAGCGCATCATGCGCTGAGAATAATAATGAAATTTTCCCATTATAAAATGCAATTTAAACTCGGTCTGTTACAGAAACCACTGAATGAATGTTAAAACGCATTCTTACTTTTCTCATTTACATTTTTAAAAGATAACTTTATTATTGTACATATATATATGTGTATGTATATATATATTAGGGGGACCCATAAGTAATCAATTATTTTGCATTCATAGACAAAATGTTTTTTTGAAATGACATTTTTATTTGTTAACCGTTTATGCAATCACCGTCGTTTGCGATGACTTGTTGCCATCGTTCCTGCAAAAGTTCAACCCCCCTCTTGAAAAAGTGGGTTGGGCATGACTTAAAATATAATTCAAGGTGCGTTTGGATATCGGATAAGAAATTAAAATTTTTATTTCGTTACGACTGCTCCAGTGAGCTGAACAGATGGTAGTCCGACGGTGCTAGGTCTGGAGAGTATGGAGGATGCAGTAAAAGTTCCCAAATGGGTGACAATTTTCGCATGTCGTCATTAAGGTGGAGAATCGCCTCATCCATCTCGATTGTGGGCTGCATTACTAGTGGCCTCTTTTATATTTATTTTAAAGTAGTGAAGGTGTACACTCTGGAGCAGTAAGGAGTCTCTATATTTAACATCTACACCTGGCTTGAAAGCTTAATCAGACGAGGTTCATTTGCAAGTGATTTCTGGCACCTCTCAGTTTGCAAGACACACCTAGAAGTGAGAGAGCCGTTATCAAGACTCCTCTACCAGATATGAAAAATTTTATTAAAGAATATGTTGATGAGATGTTGTTTGATAATCGGCAGCTTATCGTGACTCAAAAGTTCTTTGCAACATTTCAACCTTTTATTTAGTTTTACCCCAGTAAAAATAGAGAGCAACGCTAAACCTATCGCGATGACGCGCCAGTACTGTATTTTGCCGTCTTTCGTGACAACGTAAGGAAATCTTACTTAGTGACTAAAATATATTTGCAATTTATGCTTGCACGCACTATTCACTAATAGTATGCATGTACCTGCTACTAGCTTTACCTTTCGTTGGTTGCAATTATAATTTTTGTAAATAATTGCAGTTTTTTCGTATTACGGAATTTGTAGGGAAACAATTTTAGTTTCTTCACACAAAAGACTTACTGAGAACAATGCTTAGTTTTTCTGATGTTACAATCTATCCCATATATAGATAGTTGATCCCAGTTAGTGTGAAACAATATAGTAAACAGAAGGCAGTTGTCGCCAAAGGTTTTATTTACCCGCACCAGCGTCACGTATTGAATCGGGTGTTATTCCGGCTTATAGTAGAAAACCTAACAGATCTCAGATTTTCTCATTCATTGTGCACGAGCACTTACTTTCACTTATGTTTTCTCTATATCGAAAAAAAGCTTTCTAGTCCTCAATTGTTGTCGCTATTTATATAGAAATGTTACTTTTCAGCAAAATAAAATATAAATTTTGTTAAAATTAAATCACAGAACTAAAATGTGATGCGAAAGAAAAGCTGCTGAAGATTTTTTCTCTTTCTCTCTTCTTTACATTAATTTTTACTACGTGCAACAACACCAACATTATAAAATAACGCAAGAATTCTTTCATTATAATTCATTTATAAAAACGTTTAAATATTTCAGATTTTCTTTCAATGTTTCTCTGCATTATACAAACGTGAGCAAAACTTGTGAGGGGGGCATGATAAAAATGTCTCGTTCTGCCACTTTTGAAGAGATGTTGAAACTTTTCAGTATGTTTGTATACGAGTACTTACGACCACAAGAAGCACCATCGACGCGTGTTCATGCACAATCAATGTCTGAGCATTACTTCGATTTATTTCATTATTGAAACGAACGAACGCAGCACGTATACACATACATACATACATACGAAATTTGATTGTTTAGAAAAAAAAAAAAAAAAAAAAAAAAAAAAGAAAAGAGAAAGAGAAAGGGAAAGGGAAAGGCCAAAAGTGGAAGGTGGAATATGCCTTTGGAGAGGAGAAGTTAGATATTCTTTATATTAAATACACCTTTTTCTTCCATTTCCTAGGCATAGTTATTGTAATTTTCAAGTTATTTAGTTCAATGTTCTTTTGCACCACCGAAGAGAGAAAGTTTTTAGGCAGAATTTAATTCATTACCGCCATTGACTTAGATCCCTAGGTAATAAATGTAATCTTTATGGTACAATTCTGAGCGTTACAAACGCGATGAAAAGTTAATGTAATTTCATTTTTTTGCTAGAGCAGGTATAAAAAGGCATTGACAAGTGTAAAATGAGGCCATGTCTCTAACGTGATTGCATGCCGTATAGCATATACCCACTCATGTAATAATATGCGGAATATATGTGTGTGTGTTTTATGTGATTCTCCACATCATCAACTTTGTGTTATAAATCAATGCTGCTTTCATTTCTTCTTCTCTCTACCTTTACAGCAATGTATTTGCACATACAAATATACAAACATAGGACTATACAACTGTTTATTGTCTATTGGTAACATATAAAAATACTAAAATGGAAAAAATTGTCTGCAACATTTCGTCATTGTATTGCTAAACGGTATTTTAACAGTTACAACCATGACTGCATGCATATCTTTGGTGCGTACAAGTGTGCGAGTACAACAAAGAAAAAAGACCGCCAGACGAACACGTAGATTTCGTTGACAGATGGCTGTTGTGTGTATTCATGCGTGTGCGCCAACACTGTAAAAAGAATATGAAACTTGAGATCGGTACTTTATCACACACACGGCTCTACATGTCATAGCATATGGAAGGAAAATAATTCCTTTGTTGCTGCAGTTCTTTCGCATTCAACTTTGATTTCTTTTAAGTCAGTCAGCAATTAACAAATAGGTCGAAAAAGTGAAACTGATCATCGATCATAGGAAACGACAGCCAACACAGCCAAGTATGGCTTTCTCTGGAACTCTCTCTCTCTCTCTTTAATCTTTCAATCAACGTATTTAAGAAAACATCTGCTCACATAAATCTGCGCTCTATTATTTATTGCTACATGAGAGCATTGATTAAATTTTTTATGAATTCATTTTTTACATAAATACGTATTAGAGCATATTCTAAGAAAACTATATTTTCTATTCAATATTCATACACAAGTACCATAAAATTCCTTCAGAAAGGAAGAAGAAAGAGAGAGTAGAAGAAGAAAATTATTTTCATCCCATGTTATCATCACATAGAGAATATGTTTTTGTAGTGTGCGTAGTTGAAAAACTTTTCGCAATGAGTGTATTTTCTACTATCTATCAAATAATATACAATAGAGTTTTCAATAGCGCCGATAACCTGAAATGGTAAAGCTTTAAAATTTTAGTCTGAGCTAAATTAATAACAGTAATAATAATAACAATAATTAAGTATTTTTGTTTGTTCTCACAAGCAAGCAAACGTAGAGTGACAAATATTCCATTTGAACTGAGCATTACGTGTCCTTTGTGTTTTCCTTTTTTAGAGTTGAAAACTAATATGAAATATGTATTAAAGAAGACATTGTGTGTGTGACACGTATGAGATCCAAAAAGGTATCATCTATTATGTGGCAATACGCTGCTGCTGCATACACATACATAAGCACTATTTATATAGTGAAAGTAGACGAAAACATTTATTGCAAAGTTTTGCAACAAATACGTGAGCCACAATTTTTTTTCTTATCAGACCTACATTTCGGATTTTCTAGAAAGTGATTAACGCCTACGTTTACATAAAAAAAGAAAAAAAAAAAAAAACTGCATAGCAGTAGTTAAAGTAGTGCATAGAAAAGGTGTTTGCAATATATTCACACACATTTTCTTCCTTATCCTTTTATTTCAATTCATTAAAATTTGCTTTATGCGTTTCGATATACATTATACATGTGCACACATATATATATACATACATACATATATACATTTTCTTATTATTCTTACTACTACTGTGCAAGTTTACTAACGAAGTCACTTAAGATGTTTCCTATTATTTTATATTTTACATTAAATTCGCATCTCGGATTTAGAATTAAAAATGAACTAAAATGAAATGCAGTTGAAAAGGGATGCGACCTGTACACTATATCGGCATAGTTTCTTCATCTTCTTCTAATATTTAAAAGTAATTCTTTTAATATTCTAAGCAACGTTTAGCAAAGTCTGCGCTTAACAGTTTCCTTGACATTTAAAATTTTCTGTGTCAAAGCGAGGCTATCAACTTTTAAAAATCATTTTCAAAAGTCCGCAGCATAGCAATTTAATCGAGTTTGAGTATAAAAATTAAATTTCCTCCATCTTCATCATCATTTATTACCAATTTTCTTTTTCTTTAGCATTTGAACTTTGTTTTTATAAAACAATTTTTCTTCTTCTTCTTTTTTCTTTATTATTCTGTTTGTTGTCTTAACAAAGTGCTTGCAGCTTAGTAGATGAGTATAGCTTACTACTTGACTTTTAGCCCATATTCGCAGCTCGCGTAAAGTAGTTCCATCTTGTTTTCTAGTTTACTGCAATAATTGAATTTTAAAAGCCCAGGATAATGTCTTTAAATGATTTTATATGCTGCGTTATTTTTTTTTTGCTTCACTTCCTCCCTTCAGTTCCTCCCTCTCAGTATACGGCCTTCTTATGTTAGATTTATGGCAAATCCAAATGCAAATATTTGCTGCACCACAATAAGCGAATTGCATCCAAGAATGTTTTTGTGCTCAATAGAGTGACAAAAATTTCTTATATTTGCTTAGGGATCATGTCGGACCTTTACGTACAATTTTTCTTTTGGAGCTAACTTTCGTTGGAAAGCTGTGTCTTCTTTTCAGTTCAGTGGGTTAATTTTGTTAATCTTAGTGAGACTTCTCGCTACCAAATTTTTGGTTAACACTTTTAATTAATAAAGAACAACTACGAGTTTAGTTTCATCACATTGTGGTTATTAAACAGCCGACGAATAGGTCGGTCCGCGCAAGCAGATTAATTTATAATAGTTTTATGTTTGTTATAGAGTTTGCTTAGAGTTCTAGAAATAGGTTAACGCATTTTAATGGAAATTCTCTAATAATTTTTCTCTTTATTTCTTTTTTTTTTCAGATGAATTCTTCATAGTCAAGCAGAAATATGAAAAAGGTAAGTCATAGAAATCATTTGTTTTTTCACTAATAAAAATTCCAACACAATTATCGCATAAACCATTCAACACAATTCTATTATTAACTTAGCGTAGTTTTAACTCACGTCTATGTCCTAATTTCAAGGTCATGTGATTCATGTTAAGAAAAGTTAAGTTGGCCGATTAGGTTGATCTCGGAATCATTTTTGAATTTTTATAATAACTAAAAGGCATAATTTCTTGCACAACTACTTAGGGCCGAATGATTGGATGGATTGGAGCCCATGTCGATAGGTAGAAAACGTTTGTAAAATGTCCAAGACCTACAATTGTAAAATATAAAGATGTACAACTGTGTATGTGTCAACTTCTCAAAATCAACCGAAACAGTTGAAAATTAATTTTGACCGCACTAAGTGGGCGTTTCTTAAAAAAGTAATTTATAGATAGAAACATTTACAACCAATACATTAATTGAGTTCAAATAGATTTTAGCTTCTGTTTCTCAAAAATGTAATTTAATTAAATTTCTTTCTATACATATATACTACATGGTTAAGCACAAAAATTTCATAACAAATTCTTTAGCACTTGGAAAAAATTCCCTATTACTGAGGGAATATTTTTCCTACAAATAGAGAGAGAAACAATTCTTTTTTTTTGTTTCTCTCGCTTGAATTGTGTGCTTTCTGTTGGCTTAGCCAACATGCAACGAGGTCAGTATAGCTCAGCTGCTCTATTGCAGATAAATTACTTAACACCATGTAATGCAAAACCGAAAGTGCTGGCTGCTGAAATACTTTTTATGCTCACCATCGAGGTATGTGGATATACTTTAGTAGTCATTGCGTTTGAAATACGCAGAAATATGAAGACCGCATAAAGAGTCGTCAGCTCGATTTCCCGTCAACATGTTCCCTGCATATGTTGAACTATAAGGATACCCATGCTTTGGTCTATGACCACGATATCCAAAAGTTCTCGTATGCCAAACGAATATTAAAAGTAACGACAAGAAATTCGGTACCATTTACGTGAAAGTAGAGTGCAACTAAGTCTATGAAAATCGGTAGATTACTTCGCGATATTTCCATATTTCGTTGAGACGGGTGGGTGGTAGGTGTCAGCGACTCGCTTCAAGGGGAATATAACTTTATTATTAGTATATTCGAGTTCCGATTCACTTAATATATGTGCGTATATATGTGTATGAGCACGATACACACATTCACATGATTTCACTTCACTGTATCTTGTGATCTATAAAAAATCTCATTTCATTTCATTTTATTTTTTACACTATTTTACGTTTTATGGTTAAAGCGTGCGTGTATATGTCGCGCATTTATGTAAGATGAAATTTGAATACGGACCAATGTCTACTCGAAATTCATGTATTCACATGACTCTGCTTTTATAATTACATGAATGCAGAAAGCATAACTGCATAATTATGAATTGACATTGAAGTCATTTTCGTTTATTTTCCACTGAAATGGAAAATAAGTGGATATGAGTGTTGTAAGCCAGATGGTGTTAATGGAATATTTTTATACCCCGTCAGCAAGGAAATTTGTACATTTTATTTCTCATAGCAAAGGAATAAACGTAGCCGCCACATGTCACGTAGATTCTTAATCGAAGATATGTTATGTCGTTCAGCGCGTTACTTCCTTTTGTGTACCTACCAATAATAAAAAGTTAGTTGAAAGCTTAGTTCACATTTTGCGCAAGACGTAGTCATCGTAGCCATGCTTTTCGTGCGCGTCACCGAAGAGATGGACTACATAGTCCACACTTAACAAATTTAATTTTTTCGCCAAAGACCTCATTATTCCGCAACCGTCAACTTCCGTCATATATTAAAAAGTAGGCTTCATTGCCATATATTTGGCATGCAAATGATTTGTTTTTTTTTATAAAATTCAACTTTATTTAAAATGCACTTGTTACTATATTTGATATATGGAATAGGCGCCATTATTATCTGCGGTCTTTTGCCCTTTCTTGTGTCATTTATGGATGTTGTCGCAGTAGAAGTTTGCCGGTTTCATGGTGTAATAGTTAGCAACCCACAACCCTTCCGAACATCTTCAACTTTTGTGAACCGTTGACATGCTAAATACGACTGTATCGATGTGAATAAGCGCTAATCGGAGATGGCCGGACGTACAGAATATGCGGCATGTGGTAAAACTTCTCAGCCTAAGCTGAAAATTACATCTTTGGTTGTTTTTTTGCAAGGAGACGGACGGACGTATGCTAATTTCATCGCTTTCATGGCGAAGATTTTTTTCCCGAAATCTCGCAAAGACCTTTCTAACTGTTTCGCAGCTTACTCCATTTTCACTCCAAGCCAACATAATCATTTCCTTGTCCATCCATCCAGGTCCATTTTTTTGCAGGTTCATTCAATTAAAAGCACCGAAAAACGCAGTGCCATGGATGATATCCATCTCTTTAAAACCTAATAAACGCTGAACGATAGTTTATAATAAAATGCCACTTACGTCGTTACGTTCTCTATCTAAGCTGTACATGTCTACAATTTCGGGAAAATTAAACGTGTCAGATATGCTTTATAAAGCAAGCAATTTCAGGGCAACGAATTCATTTACACCTACCTAATAAAAGCCGAAATAATGTAACGCACCTTGTGTAGGGGTTTTATGCAATCGGTTCATTGATTTATTTCTATTATAAAATGCGTTCAACCATAAGCACGTATCTGATTATCTATCTACTCACTTTATATATAAATAATTTTTCAATATTTTTCTTTCCATAAAACTATATTCAAAACAATAATTAAAATTTAATTTATTTCTAAAAATCATCATCATCAGTATTTACGAGGCACAGAGACAGACTGTGCACATAAAAGAAATAGTGAATATTCAATTTTTATGAGTTTAATTTAATATAGATTTGAGCAAAAAATGCTAGCAAGAATTTCTGCACGCAATCGAAACAGGAAGTTTACCAAAATTACCCGTGTGTAGCTAATTAGAATTTCGTACTTAATTTGTTTACGTGGAAAATGTTATATTCCCACCCTTTACTAAATCTGCTTAATTGGTAATTTTTGTGTAGTAAAAATCGTATTTATATGAAATTAGAAAAAGTGTTTCTCTGCCTTGAAAGGTGAATATGTTTATGTTGAAGGTCGTTTAATTTTTAAAAAATCAATTAATCCACATATTTAAACGGTGACTGGAGGTTTTTATGTATTGTGAGGACCATTGTGGGCAGCTCAGCGGCCGAGGGAAGGAAATCACAAGACATTCATATTTTTACAGAAACTTTTATTACTCTTTTCCTTTATTATTATAAAGCTCTTGCATGCCAAAAAACTCAAATCAATTCACACTCGTTGTTAAGCGACTTCTTATACTACTGCTCGACGTCTCGAGCGAGACTCCCTTGACTAAACTTTCTCCTACGCTAAGCTTAACCTATCCCCTATTGCTATCTTAGTCTATTCTATTCTATTCCTATTTTCTACCTTATTCCTACCCTATGCTATTCTATGTTATTTCTATCTTAACCTGTCCTTAACCCTAGCACTCCCTTCCCCTCACACCGGAGACGGAGAACCCTTGAGCCCAAAACGAGGGACGACTTTGGGTCCTCACAGTATATGTGTGTAACACTTAGAAATGCCTTTTGAACCTTACAGCTGATGAAAACAATATCTTGGCATTTAATGGCTAACAAAATATTTACTATTAGCTATAAAATAGTTTATCCTGACGGCCATTGCTTCTCCAAGTTCACCCCGTATATAGGATCGCAGAGATAAATAAGACATATTTTTAGCTGGCTTAGTATCGAATCTATAAAAACGGAACCATTTTGTTTAGTAAGCAAGTGAAGGCATCCTTATAAATGTATTGTATAAGCAAGTGACGCTTTTCCAACCAAAACCATTGTTCAATGGGAGAATACATATATAGAAGCTGGCATTTGGTACATTTTGGCGTCTAATCCTTTTCGTCTGCGAGCTGTCTTGAAGCAAATGACAGTGAAAAAACTCTTATGCTTACACACTCTTAACGTCATATCATCTATTTATGATGCACTCTCTGCAAAGCAATCAATAAAAGTAACGTTTGTACATACATACGTACCATAAAACATTAGTTCCCGCTAAACAAAATCACTTTTACTGCTTACGCCGAGCCATCAGTTATTTGCCACTGACATGTTGGCTGCTTTGCAGTGGTAGTGGTGCACTCATATCTCATGTTCAATAATAAGTTTGTGTTGTCAAATTTTGGCATTTGGTTGTCAACCTTTGGATTGTCATCCATTGAGCTGATTAAAATGAATAAAACCTAAGGGAAGTCACACAAGTGCAAATGAGTCAACTGTGAAGTTCTTGCATATTTAATGCTCTGTTTGCAAAGCGTAGAGCACACGTCCTTCGAAATTGTCTAGAGAGTCAGGACCAGATCATCCAATCGTCTTAATTTGATTAGGAAAGCGGTAACGATTATTTCGAAATGGTAAATAAAATAGTTGTGGGTTGCTACGTACACTTATAACATATCTCGTCTACAGCCTTAATATACTTGGGCAAGTCAAGGCCTTTTGCAAATCCGATTACTCACGTACCGACATGAAGGTAGACGATCACATTTTATTTTTTCTTAAAATTAAAGCTCGTTCTCATGTAACTGACCTATGGTGTGAGAGAAAACCATCTCTTTCAACTCAAGGCTATGCCTTTCAGTTTATTGGATGCACATGTGGAAGCTAAGCAACATTCATCGGCACATTCATTATCGATAAATATGGCAAATACACTAGGAGGTGGAAATTTGGAGGGCATGCAATGACAAGCAAGCATATAAGACAAGATTTTATGCCCGTTTCGATTCACTCCTGATTGACAGTGAAAATGTTTCATATAAAATCACGGAATGGGGGAGAAGGGGGGCAATCAGCTCTTTTGCATGAAGAAATGTTTTGATTTTTTTTCTTTTTTGATGCATTATGCTCTCTCTCTCTCTTTCTTTGCAACCTTAAAAGAGTTTAGTGTTGAATGGTGCCGTTTGTGCAGGCAAGTTTATGCTCGTGTAAAGAGAAAACAACTTTGATACAATAACCAATCCATGGCGCATAATAAAACAATCATTAACTATTTCTTTGACTAAAAGCGAACTCCTATTAAGTGCGCAATATGTGTGTGATGAAAGTCTCAATAAAACAACATGTCCGTTGTGAGACTCAGTTATAGATCATTTCATAGATTGAAATGATATCATAATCATGCCTTAAATTTTCGGACGCTTAAGCGAGTCGTTGAAACCCTATATAAATACGACATAGAATAAATACCGAATATATTTGGCTGAGTGTCAACGAAATAGAAAGAAATTTCAAATATAATTTTCAATATAATTATAACGCTTTCATTGTAAATAATTTCAATTTATTTATTAATTAGCATGTCATTGTCAAACACTTGTCGACTACGCATCATTTCATGCAATGGTTTTCCCATTAATCAAGCACTCGAAATTATTTAGAAAAAAAATTGTAAAAAAAAGTATTTTTGAAATTATTTCATTAATTTGCAAAAAAATGTATTTTGAAATTATTTCATTAATTTGCAAAATATTTTTGCATTTCGACCCGAATAATTGTAGAAATTTTCATTTTTATGTAAAATTTACTAAAACGCAATAAATGAACGCTCGATTCATTGTTTCACAATTTCACATCGGAAATATTGTAATGAAAAAGCAAAGTGAGATACGCAGGTTATCCCTCAATTGTGCAGATTTCCAGAATAATATATATATATATGTTATATATATTATTATATATTATTGCATATATATTATTATATATTTATATATATATATATATATTATTATATATATATTATTCTATATATATTATTCTATATATATATAATAATATAATATATGCATATAATATATATATATATAATGACCGATTTGAACACCTTGAGTGTTTTTACATAATTTGTATTTTTATTCCATCGGCCTTTTATAGTCTATGAGTTTTGCTTAGAATATTAACATAAGATAAACATAAACATAATAATTATGTAATACTTGGATCTGCACATTATTGAGTATTAACAAATGAGGAGGAGTAAGGGCGTTTAACGTAATTGCATTATTTTCACTAAATTAGTTTATAATTCGATAATTTTAAAATGTGTCATATATTCTGTCTTTTGGTTTTTTTTGTTGTTTATCATATATATATCAAGCGGACGCACACATGCAATTGTATGTCATACTACAATATGCGTAACTATTCAGTAAAGCATACTCACCTTTGGTCACGACGACATATATGACTATATAAATCTTACCGTTAAACCTTGACTTTATAGAACTCTTCCTGACTACGCTTTCAAGCCTGATCTCTATATAACGTTTGAAGAGTCGATATCGCTTAGTAATTTCCTTTGCATTGGACAAAAGTCGGTTTCTTTATAAAGTATAAATATTTCATCCAGAACAGTAAACTCTTTCAGTGTCCTTGCGAGATGTCCTCATTCGATGGTTTGCTTCACTTAATGTCTTTAGTTTGTTTTTTATCGGCTTCTGCTAGCCTGCTAGAACGAGACACATGGCCATGTCTTCATTTGTTTCCTTTCTTGAACATCATGTTTACCTTTTCGCTAGTAATAGAAGTAAATTAAACCAAAAATGCTGCGTTCGATTTTCCATATTTGCTAAGGCATCAACAGAAATCTTTGCAGAAAATCAAAGAAAAATTTTCTTGTATAAGCTTTACGATGTGTAAGCTATCACATGTATGAAGACCGTGCGGAATGTTGTCACGTTTACAAGCATGCTTTTATACACCATTCCTGAATAGTCAAGAGCACCCACTGAGGGCAAGAAAAAATTGAAATTTCGAATTGAAACTGAGGTGATGTCCTTCCTTAAGCTAACATTTCTCATACTGCACAGTATTTTAGGTAAACGACGACATGACGAAAGTAAATAATAATATCATATAAAGGGGAATATTTAAAGATAGTGTAGCGCTCCCTACCGCCCACAAAATGAATAAATAAATAAATAAATAACAAATAGGAAATGCTTGTCTTAATGTGCGTGCTGTTTTCTCATTCTAAACATTATTTTTTACATTACTTTCGACACGTATAATTGTCACGTAATTATTTTGAGGACTTCTTTAATGAAAACTTAATCAATTTAATTCGAATTCATCTCACACAAATGAATTCGCAATTATTTTCAGTTAAAATATAAGGAAAAATACAGCATTCAATGAAGAAGAACAAATTAACTTCTTCTTGTTCTACAAACATATACTCACAACTCACGCGCCCCCCATTGTCATTCAACCCACCACTTGACCCAGTCCATCTTCATAATTTTTGCCTCCCCATCTATAACAAATTCTTCGTTACTTCGATGCGATGTGATTGCGTATCATATATAGTTTTTTCCCGCCATACAAGTCTCTTTATATTTTAAATTTTCAATTTCTTCTTCATGTGTGTGAATGTGTCTATATGAATACATTTCCCATAGTTAGTTAAAGCTGAATTTATATTTGCCAGTTACTTTGCTACCATTTTCATATAAATTGTTTTTCTCTGCATTTGCAATTGTATGCGTCACTTACTAAATCGTTTAATGTCGCAAAAAAAAAAAAAAAAAAATTATGTATTTTTTTACCCGGAGCGACAAAAATGGATTCCCTTATATGTAGTCACCGTTTATATTAATATTTACTGTATTAAAAGTTATTTTAACTCAATTCTTATTGCAATGTATAAGATTTGGCTTTTCAAATAAATTATTTATTGCTAAACGATTCAAATAATTTTGTCATATAGTGTCGCGAATTTCTATTATCAGAGAAATTTCTTATTGTTATAGAAAAACTTTGGCTAGAAGTAGTCAAGCAAAGGGTTTTGATATTAAAATTAAAAAAAAAAAAAAATTCCGAAAGTGTAGTTAATCGACACTTGGCCAATGAACACTTCAACTATGGATCATTTGTGTTTGCTTTTTTTTTGTTTTTAATTTTTGATATAAGTGCTCGACTCGATTAGGTGATCAAATAGGAGCTTTTGTTCTTAATCTGCAATAAAAGGAAAAAAAGCTTCTTTTTTCTTTATTTTAGATATTAATTCATACCATTTTTATTTAAAAGTGAGATCATGACCACCTCTGAAGGTTTTTTTGAAATTCAATTCTGCACCACCAACTTTTAGTTACTTTTCCACACAAATGTCTATATACTTCATCGGTAACATGAAGAATATAATGCTTGTGACTTATTGGAGTAAACCAATGCTTTGACATTTGATGCGAAAGAGAAAAGGTCTAAGGCATTAGTTACAAAACTCTTAACGGCAAGCAAAGGGACTTTCGGAAATTACACGATCATTGAACTTTTCCTTCAATAAGCTAATTGTTGCCATGAGTTGTATGACGTGTCTTGGACATATATTGTCCAAGACAAAATCATTTTACTCATGTCGCAAGAATGATTAATAATTACGTTTTTAGACCGTTCTGCCTCTTGGCAGTAGCTCCAACGTCACTTTCATTTTCACAAAAGTACATTTTCTTAAAGAAAAAGAAAAAAAGAAAAAAAGAAAAAAAAGAATTGAATTAACAGATCAAAAGCGAAAGTGCAAACGAATGATATACGCTTTCATAACAAATATCTGCAAATATCTGTTTAACTTACATATGTTAAAGAATAACATTACATAGGGAGAACATATATTTATATATAAACATACGATATTTCAAACCAGAATGTTCTTGGCATGGTGTGCGGTACCGTTCATAAGGATCTTATTTATCGAAGTGGAAATGTTTGCATATTTACATCATCACGGTTTAAATGCACACTATTTTAGACAATTTAAAATATTTCAAGAGGAAACAAAGTGGAAAGTATAAGAAGAAGTGATAAAATGCAACACAAGTTGCGTTCATTAAATACTCTACGCCGTTCTTAAAAATGACATGAATACTCTTATAAGAGAAAAGGATCCAAACTAAACTGTTTCGTGTGTCGCAGTCCAAATTTAGTAAAATTCATTATTTGCTTTTCTTTCAAAGATCTTCTTTCACCATTCTTCTCTTCTTGCTTTGCTGCTATACTATCATGCAATTAGACCAAAATATAATATGGAATTTGAAATTTATTTTTTCCGATCCATTCCATAATTGGTCTCAAAAAATTTGTGTTTTAATGGGTAACACAAAGGTCATCCATTAAGCGTAACTTGGAGACTTTTTTCCACTTTCCGAAGGCCGGAGGTTTCCATCATTTTGTGCAACATTTTACAGTATTTTTGGCAACACATTAGGGGGACCCATAAGTAATCAATTATTTTGCATTCATAGACAAAATGTTTTTTTGAAAAGACATTTTTATTTAATTAATAGAAAGAACTTATATTGATTTGGCAGCGATCCACCCACCGACCCATTACCGCAATTCTTCCACTTTGCAGATCCGCGAGCCAGCCAAGCCATATTACACCATGCCTGGTGTAGAGTGCTGAGGGTGACAAAACTTCCCATTCAAGCTGCAACAATCTATCCTGTCGAATAAAATAAAATTTTATGTGGTATTATTCTTGGCTTAGATAAAATTTCTTCCAGCGAGTCGCGTGCACTTCCACTTATCTCGTTCTGTTTCTGTCTACATTCACTGATTAGAAAAACAACAAAGATATTGACAAAGTGAAAGCATTGATAACATTCGAAATCATATACTAGCACAACCAACCTTGCTATGTAAAAGCGCGATTATGTAGTACTTGCTAACCAAACTTCGAAACAATGTAGTGGTACAAATACCGAACAAAAGAAAGCAGAAGAAGAAGAAGAAGAAGGCATAGCATGAAAATGATTATACAAAAAGCTTAACGAGATCTGTAAGGCGGCATTACAGTGCTATTATACTTTATTACTATTAATTATAAGAGGCGAAGGACAAATTGAATGAAAGATGTATAGGTGGTTGTCTACTTTAGATTACGTAATAGATTATTTTTAAAAGACTTTTGCTGCACAACCGAATTTTCATTGCATTTTTGTGAAATCGTGAAATCGTGAAATCGTGAAATTGTGACATGGTTTTCTTCTCTTTTACAGATTTCGGACAATCATCATAGAGTTTCCAGTAAAACCGGTTTCAACTGACAGTAACACACAAACTACTTTATCTCCCTTTCTTTTTTCTTCTTTTTTTTTTTTTTTTACATTTGCATTCTATATATATATATATATATATATGTTAAGGACTAAAATAAGCCTGGAAGCTGAAAAGCCTAATGAAAAATAAAACAAACAAACAAACAAACAAACAAACAACCGAGAGACTAACTAACAAATTGTAGAGAACACATTGTTATAAAAAACATAGCGATTGTGTGTCACGCTAAGTTATTAGCTTGCTTGCACTGATGCCACCCAATCTTCTCTCACATAGAAGCGGGTTAAAGAAAAAAAAAAAAAAAGACAAAAACAACTACAATGAGGATACACTCAGCCAGTATCATCATGTACATGAAAAATAAAGGATAAGCTGTGGCTAAGCATGACAGAGGAATGTGATACTAAATCAAATATAAACAACAGCTGCAACATTATCGTATTGTTGTTGTGATTAACATCAACTGCAAATTAGTCGACTATGTAGAGAAAAAACATTTTTTTGTTCTTATTAGTGTTTAATATAAGCAAAATGAAAACGTGGAATAATTGTATAAAATAGGCAAGCAATACTTTGAGTGTGAATTTTAAAAAACAAAAATCAAAAAAAAAAAAAAAAAAAAAAAAAGGAAAACCAATTAATTCTACAAACAAAAAACAAATAACATAAATTCAGTCAAATCGAAATTTGAGGACAAATATATTGAGGACAAAGTATCAGGCAAAGTTTTTACGAAAAAAGGAAAAAAAAAAGAAAGGAAACTACGAAGCGAATATTTCGCCTTGAAACGAATTCTTGAAAAGCCGATTATTTATATGGATTCGTGGGAGCGAACAGATCTTAAGCAACATCTTAAGTTTTCTTTTCACGCCTCTAGCGTCTTGCATTATTCTTCGTCTTTTTATTCTTTGACATTATCTGCAGATTATGCCTGCAAATCTAGCGACAGTAGACACAATCGCGATCGATTAACGCTATTAGAAGATATTTCGAAAAAATTTTTAAATTGTTTATGGGCTAGTGTACGCTTACTTTCATACACAATTTTATTGATTTTAATAAGCGATTGTTTAAAGTCAAGCTTTGCTTTGGCCCTCGTAACCGAAATCGCAGATCAGAATTTTTCAAATTCGTCTGAGCATCTTTTCAATTCAGAGATCATCGGTTTCGATTACGTGAATAATACAAAAACTTACGATTTATCGCTAACGTTCACTAATGGAACAGCAGCTAGAACTTTAGCCGGTCTCATCACTACCACTCATTCGCCGCAATTAACTGCTAACGACACTGATATCTACTTCTCAGAGTTTGTTTTACCTCCGTTCAATTCTATTCTGGTTAGTATCGTTCTATTGTTTGTGATTTTAGGCACCATTGTAGGGAATGTTCTCGTTTGTATAGCCGTTTGTATGGTACGTAAATTACGTAGACCTTGCAATTATTTGCTGGTCTCCTTAGCTCTCTCCGATCTTTGTGTGGCTGTGCTTGTAATGCCAATGGCTTTACTTTACGAGGTATTAGAGAAATGGAATTTCGGTCCACTCTTATGTGATATTTGGGTATCCTTTGATGTACTGTGCTGTACAGCTTCCATTTTAAATTTATGCGCAATTTCTGTGGATCGATACTTGGCTATAACTAAGCCATTAGAGTATGGGGTTAAGCGTACACCCCGCCGCATGATGTTATGCGTAGCCTTGGTATGGTTAGCGGCGGCATGCATATCATTGCCACCGCTATTGATTTTAGGCAATGAGCATGTTGACGAAAGTGGCGATCCTACGTGCGCGGTTTGTCAAAATTTCGCCTATCAAATATACGCGACTCTAGGTTCCTTTTACATACCGCTTTCGGTAATGCTTTTCGTCTATTATCAAATATTTCGGGCTGCCCGCAGAATTGTACTGGAGGAGAAGAGAGCGCAAACCCACCTACAACACGCGCTTAACGGCACCGGTTCACCAACGGGTCACACTAATTTAGATTTCGGAGACAATGGTCAACACCGCCATAGCAGTTATGGTAATACCTCGCTCAATTACTCGACATGTGGCGGCTTGTCAACCGGCCAGGGTGGTGGAAGCGGTTCTAGCGGCCTTCTAGGATCACCGCATCATAAGAAATTACGTTTCCAGCTGGCCAAAGAGAAGAAAGCTTCTACTACGTTAGGCATTATCATGTCTGCTTTTACCATATGTTGGCTGCCATTTTTTATACTTGCTCTTATACGTCCATTCGTAGAATCAGAGTCTGTGCATGTTCCACAATCATTGTCTTCGCTATTTCTCTGGCTAGGATATGCGAACTCGTTGCTCAATCCCATAATATATGCGACACTTAATCGAGATTTTCGTAAACCGTTCCAAGAAATCTTGTATTTCCGTTGTTCTAGTCTGAATACAATGATGCGTGAAAATTACTATCAAGATCAATATGGTGAGCCACCGTCGCAACGTGTAATGTTAGGTGATGAACGTCACGGAGCTCGGGAAAGTTTTCTTTGAAATTAGGCCCTTTTGGATGGATGGATAACCTGCCATGACAATTCTCATATAAAGTAAGCAATTTTAGTTAAGTAATACTGAACATTATCTAAGAGGTAGTAGTTGTTGTCTTTCATTAACTCACACACACACATATAATAGATGTACTCTCTGTAAAGGTAAATACGCAAAATTCACATCAGTAAAAGTTAAGTGCAATCAAAAAAAAACAAAAAGAAAAAAAAAAAAAAAAAAAGAAATCAGAAATCAGAAACGATACAGTTACTCTTAATGTAAACTAAATGTAGCTGTGCGTAGACAAAATATTAAACTAAAAGGCATAAAGACATCAAATATAATAAGCAAAACCAACGTTCATTCACATCGGCAATGGATCGTCAAAATGTATCTGCTGCTACATTACGATTAGTGTTTATTCCTTTTTTTTTTTTTCCTTTTTTCAAAATGAAAATATCAAATAATCAGAACACACGCAATGAATGCACAGAGAACGCACAGATAAGAGCTGCACAGATATGTTGCAAGTGGCCCAAGTTACTTTTTTCCAAAAAATATTCAAGTCGTCTAATTCTCTATATTTTCATATTTTCCTTTCCGTACATATATACGCGTGTATATGTGCGTGTATATCCACGCACAATATATGTCGATTTTAAAGTATATGGACTTGGGCCATTTTCAAAATGAACGACTCTTACAGAAACACAATTTATTATAACGTTTTTTTTTTTTTTTTCATTATTAACTCGAATCCGTAGATTAGATAAAACCAAAAATATTTTTTCATTTATTTATTTTAAATGTAAATTGAATTATTTTGACAGGTGATTATGCGTACCTTTAATTAAATTTTAATTAAAATAAGCCAGCAAATTTTGTATCCCCTCTAAACTATTCTGTGAATATTTTTTTTTTTTTTTCTAAAATTCAATTTGTTGCGCGGTTTGTCTGTGAACGCAAAGGTAGCAGTAGAAGTTTGGGGTAATTGTGTATTGATAGCGAGGTTTTGTGGTATAGAATGCGAACTGCTTTTAATTTCCCAATATATTGTAGTGAGTTGATAGCTTCCTCATCCCAAGTTGTTGGAAATTTCTGATATACAGAAGAGTAAGAAGAGCACCTACCTATCCCTACCTAACTAGAATTGAAAATAAATTCTTATATCTTCTTAATAAGCAATTTTTATTTCCGTTGAGATCATCTGAACATTTGTGGCTGCTATGTGTTTGGTCTTATAAACGCGTGTTATTGTTCAGAGTGGAAGGAGGAAGAAAATGTTATTTATGAAAAAGAAGCAGAAGGAGGCTTGGCTTTTTTTTTGGGAATATCATAATGGATAAGATTCAAGAAACAGCAACAGTAGAAGGATCAGAGCAGCAGCACACCCCTTAAATGTTTACTACTGACATTGAGGTGAACAAGGCTTTGTCATATAGCTAATGGGTAGTATAGCGGCATGAAAACCACTTTTCCATTTCCCAGAGAGAGAATGTTTTGTTCCGATATGCTAGAAAATAGTATTTATGAAAAGAAAGTAATAGAAATGAACTGAAACAACAACAGCTTTTGTTAACATTTACTCCCGTTGATGCCCATAAGGTGTGCCAAGACTTCCTTTAGGTAGAACGGCTGTGCTAATGTGGAGCCTTTGTTGAGATATTGTAAGGAGAGAGAGTAAGATTTAAGAAAAAGGCAGAAATTGTGTGAGAAGAATTCATTAAAATCCTTGCCGATTAAGTTTTCGGTCCAAGCATTATGAAATATATTGTTCGGGACAATGAAAGAGAAATTGGAATCGATAAAATTGTTTTCTACTGCATCGCAGTACTTTGGCAATTTTCTCATAGTCTCATAGTCCCATAGTATCGAAGAAAATTAATTTGAGGCTTGACGACATAGCAAAATGGATTAGCGTAAACTAATGTAGGCCCACAAGATGATCCCGAAACGTAATTCTGAATGTTACATACCCCAGCAAAACGTTAATATACCCCGTACCACAACAAACGCAGAGTATAATAAAATAATAAATTATTTTGTAATTTGTGTGACTGCCGAAAATGAGTGCTTTTTATAAACTATGCCACGAAACCGTGGTGTACTCGAACTACTTTTAAAACATATATAAAATTTGTAAAGAAATTGTAAACATGTGTGTGTACACTAAAAACTGTTAATTAATTCAATTCATTTAAAATATCATTAAAGCTCGTAAGCATTAATTGACTTTTTACATAATTTGGCAATAAATTCATTTTCGTGATCACCTTTCGGTTTAATTTAAATTTCTTTGAAGTTGATCTTTAAAAAATTTTCAAATCGTTTATTACGATGAACAACAACAGATTTAAGATTTATAAAAAGCCCTCAGAAAATTGGAAAATGTAAGGTACATGTGTGTAATTCATTTATTCAATTATTTTTTCCGTTTTTTTTTTTTTCTTGTAGAAATAGTGAACTAAGGTTTCTCTTGTAAACTCAGTCGTTTAATAACTAAATCAATATTAAAACTATTTGTAAAAAATGTATTTTTTATTAATGCAAAACTAAAACTAAAATCAATGAATGAATCAATCAATCAATCAATCAATCAATCACATTGTTTTTTTAAGACAGCAAAAGTGAAAGAATTTCATTTATCACTCCTTCTCTCTCTCTCTCTCTCTCGCTCTCTCTTTCTCTCTCTTTGTTTCTCTCTATGTAGAGCAAAAAGTCACATTTCTCTGTGATAATTTTAAAAAATATATATATTAAGGTGAACATACATTTATATACAATACAAATGCGTAATACTAGCAGCATTATAAATAATTGTTTTTTTTTTTTTTTTTTTTTTTTTTTTTTTTTTCACAAAAAAAGAAAACTAAACATTTAAAATGTTAACTCTTCGTGTATATATGTTTTAGAAAATGTAGAGCAATATATGTTTAAAAACTAAAAATATATTTAATTAACAATTAAAAAAAAAGTTTAAATAAAATAAAAATAAGGAACAAAAAAAGTAAGAAAGATGATGAAGGACCGATGCCGCGCTCGAGCTTAGCTTTTGTGAACAATGTGATGCGTTAACGTTTCTTTCTGTTTGATCATCTTTTTGTTTATTGATAATCTTCTCGAATATCAGTGTCAGAAACTGGACAGTTTGACTTCCATCTCGTACAAGGCTTATAAGATACGAAGCGTGAACAAAATATAAATCTTAGGGCCATTGCGTACACAATGAAACAATCCGTTGATGATATATGCGAAGGCATGAGACACTCTAAACAAGGACTTGTATGATATCATCATAGGGCCATATGCGATCACTTTGAACTGCAAATCAGTTAAAAGTAATTCTCGAACTCAGAACCATAACTTTATTTGACTCTTAGATTATTATTAAATAAAAACATGTCGGTGGGATTATTTTTGGGTGGGTATGCAAAGACCGAAGGGGGACTCTTAAGCTTTTCTTCTGCAAAAACTACAAATATCGGACTTGGTTAAGAGAGTTCATATTAAGAATAGTTTCAAGTTCCTTTCTTGTACTTTACCACCTCTCGTAGGACGCAGGGAACTTTCTTAAACTCATCGACTTTTATGGCATCTCTTATAAGTCAGGCCTTTTGCACGTCACAAATGGCAGTGAGAGAGTGAATGAACCTTCTTCTTGCGACGATAGGTACAAAAATATATAACAAAAAAGGAAGAAGAAGAATTAAGCTATAAATAAACAAACGATAAAATTGCATGTATTTTTTAGCCCAAAAGTTTTCATTTTTTAGTTTTTCACAAGTCATGTACAAACTGTTAGCAAATCATGAAAAGTAATGTTTTTTTTTTTTTGAATTTTCCCTTTTCTCGGTTTATTTGTATTTCCATTTGTTTTATTTTTTCTTCTTCTTTTTGCCGAATTTTGCATAAATTTTTAAACGACAAAAATGAAATCATTTGATGAAACAAAAGCGAGGGGAATAATAAAATAAGAAAATTTCAATTTATTTCTTGGCAGACAAAAAGAATAAATAAGAAGAAGAGAAAAAGAAAACGGAATAAAGAAAAATATTAATAAAAAAAGAGAAATGAAAGAGAAAGAATCATCATATTTGTAAAAAATAACTAATACTTACTCTAAGTAAACTTTATATTTATGAAAAGCTGTCACCAATCTGTAAACCAATCCTGTGTATTCCACAAGCAATGTGGAAGAAGAAGAGGGTAAATTTAAAAATAAAACAAAAAAGAACAAAAAAAGAAGAAGAAGAAGAAAAACTAAATTGAAATTAAAAGTGAAAATAAATAAATGATAAAATATTCAAAACTAAAGAATACAAAGGATTTTATTATGACGAGAAAATAACAAAAAGGTAACCTTATCCAACCGGGATGATAAATACTTTTAGTTATGTTTGTTGGAATGAACAATGAAGAACTTTTCGTTTTTTCTTAATTGGGAAAATTTTATTCAAAACGCTTTTCAAAGTAAGTGTAAAAATTTTCCCCTGATCTTTAACGACCCAAGTAACTAAATACTTTATAATTTGGAGGTTAAGCGATTGAAGAATGCTCGTTAAAGCGAACAGAACTGTATTAGGTATTTATTATATTTACTCTACTTATGCTACTTACTTATTCTTTTTAATTTTCTTCCATAAGAAGTCAATTATTTCTTGGCATAAACTCGCTTTCTGGACTAAACAAGAGGCTGTCTAAGGCATCTTTAATTAAAGGAGCTCTTCAATTCTTAAGACAGTTGATGCGAATTTGAATGTAGGGAAAAACATTCAATTACGTAGGGTATTAGGGTATTAAAAAAAAATTGATTTTTGTGCTTTATCGGCAAGTCTTGAAACTTCCCTTGAACGACTAAAAAAAAATCAAGCATTTATTAATAAGTAACTTGCTAGGTAGTGTACTTAGCTCTCTCTCTCTCTCTGTTTCTTAGTTATAATCCTATAGTTAGAGAAATGAAGGAATTAACAAATTTTGGTTTTTGTTTGATTGCCGGATAGTCCAACGGAAAAGTTGAATTTTCCTTAGATTTGACAAAAAAAAAAAAAAAAGAGAAGGCAAACATTTGTTTATAAAAAATGCTTAAATTAACGTATGGCTTCTCTAAAAATTGGTGTGTGTTAAAGGTGCTCTTAAAAACACGAATAAAAGTTTGCAAGTTGTTAGTGTGTTATCTTCCTTGCCCATTTTGAAAACCATGCGTTTCGAGAACAACACGCTTTTTTTATGATTCTTGAATACATATAAAAATCGTTCAGGGGAATTAAAAAAATGATTTTTTGAAAAATATGTACGAACTACCATCGTTAACGGGTAAAATCTGTGCTCAAAATGATCTCAAATTTAAGGTTTTTGGCAATTTCGACGATGACAGTTGCCACGATATAGGAAAATCAGGATATCGTGATGGAATAATACCTTCATTCATATGCTTAGGTATTTACCAGCTGTTGGCTTATGCGTGCATTTGATTGTTGTGATAAAAGAAAAAAAAGCGAAACATGCTTCGACAGTTTTGCATATATATAATTGTATATATAGTGCTGAGGGAATATTAGGTCTATTTCTTATTCCGCTTACTGCTAACAATAGAGTGAATAAAAAATAGACCTAAAAAAATTCTTTGAAATATATGCACAGTCCGGTGTGTTTGTGTGTGTGCAGAGGGTATGGAATTTTCAAGTACGTTTGTTTCTTTCACTTTCAAGAGATTTCATGTTTTGATCGCATAATTACATAAATGCATAAAAACTTTTACAAAACATTATTATATTCATGAAAAGTTTCTCTCCTCAAAGGAATTCTAAAATAAAACAAAAATGTTGTTTAGCGAAAATTTTACGGGTGTTTTATCATCATTTAAACGCTTAGAGAAGTAAGTTGCATAAGTGATGACTAAAAAGTGCTTTGAAATTATACGCAGCAATTAAGATATAAAAACATGATTATGATTAAATGAAAAAGAGACAAATTTTGCCTTAAAATGAATCTTTTTTTTCATTGGTTTTGAGTTTACTTTATTATGATGTTGCGATTACACGCCACTTTAGTAATTTTAGAGATAAAATTTGACTCGACTTTTATACCACTCTTAGGTTATATTGTTAATCAAATGATTTTAGATAAAAGACATCCGAGTTTTTTTGAGATATTTCCAGAATTTTGGCCGATCTGCCAATCAAATTTACTGCCAATCTTTCTCAGTTGGTTAGACTATCTTGCTAAACTAAATATCATGCTAAATAAAAGTATGTTGTATGCTACGCACACACAAATAGATAATGTTAGTGTGTGATCATAGTCGAAAGTCCTTCGAAAAACGAGATATAAACGTACGTACATGACAGAAGGGAAACGTACAAAAGTATTTGTGCATTAATTTTTTAATGTATACAAGCAGAGAGAGAGAGAGACATCCAAGCGTATAGTACTGTTTTTATTATTATACAAATAATTACTCATACGCTTAATAGTACTGCACAAACCTGCATGTTTGTTTTCCTTTTGTTTGTTGTACTCGCATACACAAATGCAATGTTTTCCGAGTTGTTTATTACAATACATGTATGTATGAATGTGTGTGTGTGTGTGTATATGTGTATGTGCGCGTACGTTTGATACGTTTAATAATAATACGTAAAATATTCATGAACAAAATAATGTTTTTTTGTAGATAAGTTGTACTCTTTATTTAAAATGCGAAGCATGTGTTGACGCCTGAAGAAACATGAATTTTTAAATTAGTTTATACGCATATGCAGACTACAAATTTTCATTATAAACGACCCACTGCACGCATATATGTCAGCACTAACCTTGGAAAGAGAAAACAGTATGTTAATCATAAACACATAATAAAGCACTTTTTTACTTAACTATACATAACGCTATGATTTTATATTCATTTTGATTTTGATGCCTGAATAAGAATTGAAAGGGAAATAATGTGATCAAAATCAATTTTGCACGTTGAAAAGTTAAATTTATTATCATAGTGAGAGAGATCCTGGCTGTTATGTTATTGATGGAGGTTTCGAAAACAACTTTGACTATGTACCAAGAAGAGGAGTGAGAGGAAGAATCGGAAATGCAAAAAATTCAATGTAAATATTTCTTCCATAAGCCACCTTCCAATCCAATCAAATATCCGTTCATCCGTCGCTTTCGTTCATTTACTTATCCGCCAGTCTATCTGGCCTTTAGTGTCTCCTCTCACTTTTTTAATCTTTCATCCCTGGCCCCAGTCTACTCGTTCATTCATCCGTTTATCCTTTTTGCTCACAGTTACACAAATTGAAACCGATAGCTAGAAGAAAACTTAAAATTTCTGTGAACTTAACAGAGTGTCATACCTCAGCAAATGTAAAAATATGAAATCATGAGCAACAACAATCCATATGTAACAACAAGATTAGCTACGGTTTCATTCGATTTTCTCTTCAAATCTCTATTGAAATGTTCTTCTGACTTTCAGATATTTCTGAAATACTTCAACGGATTTACTTGCTGCGTTAAGGAGTAAACATATCAAAAATTTACATAAGACGGTTTTAAGCTGATCTGCTTCAAAGCTTCAGCTGATGTCTCGTGATGTCTCGTTTTTAATATTTTCTTTATTTGATACCGAGTTTTCGAGACACTGTAAACCTCTCTGTATCAAAGTGTGATCTTTCGAAGGACCTTTTTTTTTTGCTGATTTGACACATAATGCTACCTACCGTCAAATTTCCCCAGCAATTGTAGTGAAAAAGTAATCCCGACTATAATGCAAAATGCGATTCGTGTTCGGCTATAAAGGTACCTGATCAGCTCAATTCAAAAATTTCGCGTTAATTGTGAATTGGAATAACTGAACTGAGCAATAGAAAGCCTTTTTATGCTTTTAAACTTATCGGATGTCGCTTATGTCAAACCTTTCCAAATGCGCATTTTTCTGTCGACATTGCTTGTGTGTTTTGTGGGCGCGCTTAGGTGTTCATGTTTTAACTTATCCTCATGACTTATCGAGAAATATATGAAACTTCAATTTGCTGTCATCAATTCGCGATGACTTAAATTGACTGACTTTCATAAGAGATACGCATAAAGAATTCTAGCTTTAAATAGTGTTGTACAAGCTTGCGATAAGTTAAAATTTTTACTAACTCTAGAGACCGTCAGAGTAAATCCTATGCCAGAATATTTTTCCGTACCATTTATTTGTGTATGGAGTTATGTGCGAGATGCTTTTGCCAAAAAACGTATTTATCAATAAGTTATAGTCAGTGCATTGACTTGTACAAAAAAACATCACACCAGAACTAGTTGAAAGTCATGACAGCATAGGGACACCTGTATATGGCATAGCAGGCATGTGTAGAAAATCCGTTCTGATTTAAACATTGCATTTCCCTTACAGAAGGTCAGTTATAGAATTGGTTGAATTATTTTCTGTGTGTTATGCTGCATTTGTATAGAAAAACAAGCGCTGTACGTATCTTTGAATTGAATTTTTACAAATCAGAATAGAATACATTTTTCTAAACATACATCTAATTCTCTTTTTACACGATAGATACGTTCCCAAAAAATACGTGTAAAAAAAATTCGTGTAAAAAGAGAATTAGGCATAAACAATATTAAAGTGCACTTAATTTATTTCGTGCTTACACATTTTAATTCATTAAATATTTTATAAAAAATAATTTCTACTTTGGGAAAAGAGAATTATATCCGAAATTCATAAATATAAAAGAAGTTAAAAAATATTAAAAATCGTGTAAAAAAAGAAATTTTTTTCTTTTGAACTCGTGTTAAATCAAATTCGTGTAAAAAAATTCGTGTAAAAAGAGAATTGGGTGTACTTTGTACTATCGGCATCTTTGATTACTTTAAATACTCACTGGCCAATAGCGGTAAAATAATTACTTGAATGGTTATTAGATTTTCGGCCAGCAGAGGAAGATCGATTTTCGGTTTTTTTTTTTTGAATTCGTGTTAAATCAAATTCGTGTAAAAAAAATCGTGTAAAAAGAGAATTGCGTGTATATCAAATTGACAAATTGCACAAGAGAATCCTTGAGTGGAAAAGCATAACAAACATAAAAAATTTATATGCAAAACTAGTTCGTATTGCAAACCTTCTAAAAACGTTAACTAAATGTTTAGAAATAATTAGCCATCTTTCTTATTACGTCGATCTGGAATTTCTATGCTTTCTCTCCCCTGTACAAAATCGGGCAACATTTTACCTTACGATTAACTACAGTATTCGAAATAAAAGGCATTTGTTTGGCAAAAAACAAAAGCAGGAAAACACGTTTAACTAAAAAAAAAATGGTAACCACAGAAATGTTTGCAAAAAGCACATTTCAACGGAAAGAATTCCAACATCCATGCAAAAGCAGCAGTAAATGAACGAAAAACATACCTCAAGAGAATGAAAAAATTGAAGCTTTACATATGCAACACACTGACCCTTCGAACGTCTACATGCAGTTCATGCTCTCTTGTTGTAAGCTTAATAAAAAATTTTCAACTGCATCAGGGATTTGTATGGGTTAACTTCACACAATGAAAATATTAAGAATAACAAGTACGCCTTGGCCCAAACAAAGAGTTAAACTTGAGGCGAATCTCTGATTCAGCTAAAACCAATTCATAGAAATGGCAAAGAAATTTTTAGAATAGTCGTTAGGATAGTCATTGGGAATAAAAAGAGCTTTAGAACGTTACCTTGGATTATGCGTCAAAAGTTACAGTTTTGTTCTTAAAATGATTCTTTGGTATATTAACTATTACTCCCCCCCCCCCCCCCCCTCCTTTTTTTTAAACAGGAAAAATTTAATTCTTCCCTTCACGATATTGCCCGCAAATTAAAGTCTCCATATATTAGATATGTACATGTACATAAAGAATATGATATCTCCAAACCTTCGATTTAATAGGCCAGACGGACAAAAGAACTAGCAATCACTTACCTTTCCATGGAAAGCTTGAGTCGTATCGCGAGCCTATTTTCATAGCTGATCTTTTCACCATAATCAAACCAAAGTTAAGCTCCCCAAAAAGACACAGGGAGAGCTGGACGGACAGACACATTAGCCGACCGATGGACATGTCCACATCGATCCAAAATCTTTAAGTGATTAAGAGTATAGATGGCTTGACTTCCGAGTGTTGCAAACCCGAAGACAAATTTATGCAAGCATATGAAATGAAGAAGAAATAAATCAAAAAAAAAAACCAAATTAAACTCTCGACTTATTTTCAATATACACTCAATACAAGTAGAAAATTTTATTTGACTTGAGTCGAAGTTTAAGTATCCGTCGACTCGAAGCAAATAACTTTTATTATGTAAAAGTCGATGGGTCGGTGGAGTGAAACTATTTTCTAATCGTCACGTGAAGCTCTCGATGTATTCTCTAGTTTCCAAGTGTGTTCCGAAAATATGCTTATAACCCTTTTTTGCTTTTTATACTTTTTCTAGTTTTTTTTTTTTTTTTGTTTTTTTTTTTTGCAATGTAGTTGTCTGTGGACGAAATCAAGCTTCGTTTGCCGTATTTTATGGCTGTAAATACAAAAAGTGCCGAGTTTTTTTTCCGATATGTGAACTCAGACAATTGCCCAGATGGACAAACGGAAACTCGTGTAACATTGTCAACATTGTGCCGTTATAGACGTGATGTGTTTAGGGGATAATCTGAGAGGCAAATAGAATGACAAAAATAGCATATCTTCGCCTTTTGATAATAAATAAAAATATTTGTATGACTTACGATAGTTGAATAGTCAGAAAAACCACAAAACCATTGACTGATAAAATTTTAAAAATAATGGCTAACCAAGTTGAAGCCATATAAAGTTTCTCGGGCATTACTTGCGTTCAGTTAGTTTAATAAGCATTTTGTGACACTGGATGCAAATTAAATACTCGCGAAATCGCGAAAACTCGGAATGATTTGAAAAAAATCTTGGAATTTGTTTTACTGAGAAGTAGTTTTGAGTCAAATTTGAATGAATAGTGAGCAGTGTTTTCGAAGCGCTCTACGCTCTTTCCGTAATTCGTGGCTAGCTTTATGGTTATTTTATGGTGAAATGAATCCATGGAAACATTAAAACGAAAAGTCTTCCATTTTTTTTAAATTTTTTTGTTTCTTGGTTTCAACGCGGCTTCCTCTTTTCATTGCAGTTTTGTTTAACCCAAATTCGTAATCACATACACACAACACATATATATATATATACAAATATAAGCATCAGCATACAGCTGCATACAGCACACACTACTCTCCGAACATATTTATACATACCTATCACTATACGAACATGTAATTGTGAAAATTGAGTCGTGTTTCCCTGGCATGTACAGATAGACGTTTGTGTGAATGATAGTACATATAGTATAGTATTCATCAGCTATATAGTAAATTGTTTGTGTTCTACAATTACACTGTTGTTGTTGCTTTTGTGTCTGGTGTATTGCATGAACATATCCAACTTTGTATTGCAATTATCAAGTGTAGGCGTTGTTGCTCGTAAACAAGAAACCGAAAACGAAAACGAACAAACAAACAAACAAACAAACAAACAAGAGCAAATTAAACGTTTCGTAAATAGTCTACATTAAAGCACAGTTTTGTAATTTACTATTTATAAATGTGTGTAACAAGATAAGCTCTTGTTGTTTATTATAGTAATCACTATATTTATATACATATTGCTCGAAAGATCTACTAAAGGTCTACTAAATTTATCATTGTCTTTATAAATTATCATAGCATATAACCAGTCTTCAAATTTCTTAAAATTTCCAATTTCTGAAACAGGCTTTCCAAGCCTGCATTACTGGCCTGCACCTCTTTTCGCCAATCAATCAATCTCTCTCGCTCTCTCACTCTTTTCCTCTCTATATCTTTCTATCTCTTTCTCCGGCTATCTCTCAAAGTGATATGTTATGCCCGTCCGTCTATCAGTCTGTCCAACTGTCCACGCCCTCCTTTTTAGCAGTGCATCCACTTTTCTGCTCAACTTCTGTAGTTTGTTAGACAAACTAATTGAGATGCGACTCAAGCCACACGTAAGTTCTTTCTTTTTTGATTTTTCTCTTCATTTTCAAAAATATATGAACTAAATAATAATTCTTTAATTTATTGCACGTTTTCCACTAATAGAGGTTTGCTTTGTGGAAATATTTCTTTATACACAATGTGATGATGAGAAAGCAAAAATACCAAAATGCTTGATAATGACTGGTAATGACTTGTAAATTATGGTTAGAAAAGGAAAACTCTTCTTCTTCTTTTTTTTATGTGTTATGCTTACTACAAAATGACTCCATGTCGTGTCTAAGTCAGAAATAGAAATACTCGCTATGGACCGAACTCAATACAAAAGCTTTACAATTTCCTATTTACAAAAAAAAAAAAAAAAAAACATTTTAATTAGTTTGGCTTGACTTGAAGTTATTCACTGTAAACAGTTCCCTTTTTTTTCTGCTGCATATAAACTGACTTCAATAGAGAATGAATGGGTCTTTCAATTGTTCAACTTCTTTGGCTGTGGTTTCCCCCAAAATCGCGGGAACATTAAATATTTGAGGTGTTAGATAGGCCTCGCCCCCGTCAGAGGGAAGGACATGCCCTTGATCGGGAACTGCTTGGGAGCCTCCCTGCTCCCAGCGGGGCGTGAGTGACGCTTTCTCACTCCGTGTGCCATCGGGCACCGTAGGGTTAAGCCTCCACGGCAGGAACCTACGTAAACCGCCTGTCATATCGCATCACATCTGTTCAACTACTTATAAGTTGAAGATATTAAATCGCTTCCTTACATATTCACACAGTTTATGAGTGTGTTGTATATATTTTATTGTATTGAAATGTTTTCCAAACTAATTTCCTTCACCTCCGTGAGGGAGGCGAAGAAAATTTCGACCTTGATATGCAAGAGAGCAGTAAGCAAAAAACGAATTCAATTTCTGACTTAATTCTTAAATGCATATTGTTTGCCAATTGCCTATATGCCAGTTCCACTTGATTGTCTGGTTGAAATGTCCGTCCATATTTCCATATGTGCGGCCTTTTTTAAATCTGAAAAAAATCTTTGGAGTAGACGGTATATAGATAACGATTTCTTTTCTGTTACGAAAAGAAAAGAATTCAAAGAGAATAACAATATTTTTATTACATCGAAACAAGAAAAAGCGACAAGCACAGTGAAAAATGCAACAACATACAAGTAAAGGACAGAAAAACTACATTTTATGAGTAAACAAGAAACGAGAACAAGAACGTGCCGAAATTGAATTCAATTCAATTCAAGCTGAAAATAACGCACTGTGTCAACATAACACAAAACAAAGATATTTGATAGAATTTTGATAGTGGCTTGGAATACTAACGAGAAACAATGTCATAGAGTATATAAAGTGCAAAGAAAGTCTTTAGCAAAGACTTACTTCTTAACGTATTTGTATAGAAATTGTGTGTGTGTGTGAAATTATTTGCAGAACTAACTAAAAAATAAATATTATTTTTTCTGCAACATAAAAATTTGATATCAATTTGTTTGCTCCATGGTTTCATAATAAATAAAATAAACCAGAAATGCAGCACATATTTAACAATATATTAGGGGGACCTATTAGTAATCAATTATTTTGCATTCATAGACAAAATGTTTTTTTGAAATGACATTTTGTCGTTTGCGTTGGAGGACTAATGAGAAATGGTATCTTGCGAAAATAATTGATCACTTATGGGTCCCCCTAATATATTATATATAATCTTCCCATGTACCTCAGTTTAACTGAATGTCCAACTCTGAAACTATTGCGATAAGTAGTGAATTTCCCTCCACCGATTTTATTCATTGTCTTTAATTGTCTTTGGCTCTAATCAAAATATTGAAAAAAAAAAGAAAAAGAAAAAATTATAGTAAACAAATTGTGTAAGATTTAAATATAACGAAGTGGAAGACTTTTTGCAGCCATGCCTCTGATGTGTGTGCAAGTATGCAAAGTAATGGCCACTAAAAAATTCGGCCCAAGCCCAAATGCAATCCATTCCCAGTTGTTACAAACACCTAACGTAATCTCATGAAACCTGGAAAATATTCCAGTGACGACATAATTCATAATCAAATTTTTTTTTTTCAATCGCCACAACGAAATCGCGTAGAATAGTTTTTTCTTTAATTTAACTTTAATTTGTTTGTTTTAATTTTTTTTAATTTTACATAAAAAATATTAATTATTCTAATATAAATATTCTACGAGTTGCGAGTTATGGATGATGCAGGCTTCCTTTTTTTCCTGTCGTCATTGTGTGTACTTTTCTGAACGGATATCGGAAATTTTCAAATTAAATCCGAGCATTTAAGCTAAGAACACATATGTACAACACTTTAAAATTTACTTTCTTACCTTTTCCCACTCATTGCGAGGGAATGAACGGATATAGAATAAGAAAATTAAAAAACGGATACGCCCACGAATGAATAGATGGGTTGAACGTAGAGAGCATGGGAATGGTTGGATTTGAGCAGAGAAGAATTGATAGATGAAAGGCTGGAAAAGCGGATTTATGGACAACCAACTGAATTATGCTTTCCTTGAATAGACAAACGAAGGAATAAACGGATCATTAGTTTTGTAGACGGACAAAGAAAAGCATTAACATATTTTATTGTCGTCTTATGTTCAAGTGCATATGAGTTTGGTTCAGTGTCCAACTAGTCCAACTAGTGTGTAATAAAGTCTACATTTTGGTGATGAATGCGTAGATTCTTAACATTTTTTTAAAATATATTCGAAAATTATTTTTTTTTTTTTGGCCGCTTTTGCACGCTTTACTTTATATGAAAAAATTGTTGATACATATTTTTAGATGCGAGAACATCATTGAATTACAGTTTATATCGACCTAAAAGCGAAGTATGTTAACAAATAAATAATAATAAATTATGGCAAAAAAAAAACACGCTTCCTTTCCGTAGCGTAGTATAACAAACACAACCATTTATCATAAACGAGAACAAAAAGTTCTTTTCATAGTTAAAAATTATATGCAGTTGCAAAAGCCGTATGTGCTGGCGTTAGATAACCAAGCAATTTAACGCCCTGTACAATACATGTATGTATGTATGTAGGGAAACCAAAAGGAAACAAAAGGCACGAATGCCATACCACGAAATTTATGAAGCAAACCATACATACATAAAAACTTGAAAAATTAACTGTGACTTAATCCGAATTTCATGCGCTCATAACTCAATAGAGTTGAAAGTCTATAAAAAACCCATACACACATAAACTCCTTATATTGCTCCTGCTCTAGCAAACATTTCGAATAGCCTTCAAAAAGATATTGTCTCGCTAGTGATGATTAGTTCAGTATTTACGGTTTCTCTCGAGATTGTTTCAAGTTTCCGAGTTATCCGAGCACGGTGGATATGTTTATATAAGTAAATCATATAGTTGAGCTTGGTATACCGTCATCAGTTATGTCACGCGTCGATTTTTCACTTCGATTTTAAGTTCGTGCGATGAATTCAAGTTTTTAGCCACTAGCCACAGGAGTATTTTGAAGTAAATTTTTTTGAATTTTCAACTTAGTGTGCGATAATCAGCTAAGACGTTATATACTAAGATTTGATTTCCTATCAAATGCGAATATATTGTAAGTGTAGACGTATTGTAACGTTGTTAGCAAACGGAACAAAAGCATTAAAATACCATTCGTTTTTGTCGTTAGAAATAAGAGAAAACAAAAAAAAGAAAAAAAGAAAAGGAAACTCTAGAATAAAGCTTTGTAGTCAGCTAAAAATTAGAGTGCTTTTTGCTTTTTTGGTCTAATATCACACTCTGTGTGTGTGTGTGTGTGTGTGTGTGTGTGCGTCTTAAACATTTTTAAACAAAATGTTTCATGTTTCCTTTTTCGATCGATGCATTGGATTTCTCAAATGTTTGTAACGCGACCAAAAATACATACGCCTTGGAAATGTTATTGCAAAACTTGTTCAGTCATTCGTTTGAAGTAAAGGCGAGATATTCTTTTAAAATAGTTTAGGAAGGTGAATTCGTGGAAAAGTGAGCGGGTTGGGTAACAAACAACTAAAGTAAAAAGTAATTCAATAAAATTTGGTTTGTTTTAAGAAAGAGACAAAACAACTTGTCCTTCAAACTTGCAGTATGGATGGACTACTTCGAATTAATTAGTTTCCAAAGATAAAATGAGGATAGGAAAAATGGTTTAGCTTCCCGGCTTATCCGCAATACGTTACTAAGGTTTAATTTAAAATCCAAACATTGTGGTACTTACAGTACCTGACTGTTCGTACAAAGTTTTCAAGCTGTCCGTATAACTTGCCTAGCAAAACTGGCTCAGTAGCCATGAATACGTTAACGGAACACAGATAAAGCTCCACACTAGCAATTTTGCGATCAGTCATAATTGGTCTGTCCATCTATGACAACCAATTGGTCTTGCAAATGGACTTTGACAGCCGGCAAGCAAGTGAAGGTCTTTCAGTTCATAAAATGAATTTCCCGAACCGGCATTTGGCTAACGTGTAACGTGTCTTTTAAACAATATTCCCAAGTCTTTGAACACATTCATTGATCAATCGCATCCCTGGCGTCGTTCACACGAAAGGCTGTTGTCAGCGACACTTTGTTTTATTTATACCTCTCTCTGTGTTGTACTTTCTTTTCGTAATCGAGCCTGTACTTTACTTACGCATATAAGAATTACTTTATAAAAGAAATTTCATTCATAGAAAATTTCCAATAGTGAGTGAGACGATTGCTCGATTGCTCTCATAGATGACTTTCTCTTTATATTTTATAAAACTACACACAGCCGTGTTTAAAAAACACTTTTATTACATCACATCACTGATTTGCTCCACTATATGAAAAAGAAAATCTAAATAAAAAAAAATTCGTTTCCAATTCAGTGAAACTCCTCTCTCTCTCTCTCTCTCTCTCTTTCTCTTTATCATGTTTGCGTGCAAGTTAATTAATGTTGAAAATTCACAACTGGCCGCACAGTACTTGAGTACTTAAGCCATAATGTTTCTTTCATTACTTTTGAAAACTAGAAATCCTGTCCTGTTCTGTCCACTTCCACTGTTATTATTAAACTATTTCCTTTTCATAATGCTCCTTAGAGAGGATAATACAATTATTCTTAAGTAGTTTTTAATGCATTATCAGAACAAACAGTGGATAGAATGAGAGCGAAAGAAAGAGCTAGAAAGCAAGGTTGCGTTGCTGCACACCACAGTAAAGAGAACTGAAAATGCAAAAGCAATTCTTTTTTTGCATAAATTTAAAAATTTAATTGTTGCCTAGAAATAAAATTTTCATTCTATTGTAAGATTTCCTTTGGAAATTTCATTTCTACTCACGGCACAACAATAATAACGAAAAGATTTTAAGGCGTAAAGCGTGAAAAAAGAAAATCTTAAAATAATAGCTATTATTAGCACAAAGCGTTACAACGCGGTACAACGTAACGTAACGTTACCGTTACCCATGCACACATACACTGCAATTTTCAGCTTAAGCGTAAACTTAAATAAAAGTGCTTAGTGTCGTTTTCGATAACAATCAACTTTTTTTTATTCTTTGTTTTCCCTGTGAAATGGAAAAGTTTCAATGAAAGTTTTTCACTTGTATTGACACTTTTTTAAGCGAGAATTAATGCCGATAGTTTTCCGACTTTATTCTTTGACAACTTGCATAAAAACAATGCACTCCAATAACCAATTGACACAAACAGCCCGGTTCTGCCGCATCTCTCAAAAGGCAAAAGTGAATTAAAAATTATTCAGCTTAAAACCAAAAAAACAAAGAGACGCTCTTCAAAACAATAAAACATAAAATATTCTAATGGTTTTGATCTTGCATTATTTTACTACAATGGCGGGAATATGATGCGCTCTTTATATAAAGCAACTATGCACTCCTTATATATAAGCAAATAATGTTTGAAAAATTGTAAAGAATTTCATTAAAGAATGAAAGATAGATAGGGGTGCTGCTCCCCTAGGGCAAGAGCTGTGCTTGTGTTTTAATTAGAAATGATTTGAGAATTGATTTTTTTTTATATTATTTATCTATGACTTGCATCTATCTATTCTAGATAGAGGCCATGCCTGCATATGTATTGTTGAGGCCAACTCAAATCAAGGATGTTGACTATAATTCAAAAGGTATGGTAAGGATAGGGTTCGACTGACTGACGGTGCTATATTAAATTTCAGGGAAAGGGAAGTTATGTTGCACTTACAAACGAGGAAAAGACAAAGACGTATGTATTGCTTGTTGAAAGCTTATTCCTGGTCCCCTTAAAGACTGGATATGCCCCGATTTGTAAGGCCATCTAATCACTTAAGAGAGGAATTTATGATTATCCAACATTACCATCACTATCTTCCCTCGATACATTTTGCAATTCTTGTTTACGGAAACGTAGTGGGACGATTTATGGTAAGCCAATGCCTCACCATTCTCTTTTCTATAAAACAAATATTTATTTAGTTTGGATAAAAAACTACTTTTTACTAATTAACTGTTTGGATCGATCTGACCCGCAAAATCGATCAGTGCCATCATCATTGCCGTGCTTGGCCATTTATCTTTGCTAAAAGGTAGGCTATTTTTGCAAATGTTCGCCATTTTTGTCGAGATAATTAATAATCGAGCAGTATTGAAAAATGAAGAATATGAGTAGTAATTCTAAAAAGACATAGAAAACCGACAGACAGACATAAATAAGAAAACGAAGTTATCTTATAAAAGCTATTAGAGGGACCCATAAGTAATCAATTATTTTGCATTCATAGACAAACTGTTTTTTTGAAATGACATTTTTATTTTTTAATCGTCTATGTAATCACCGTCCCCCCTCTTGAAAAAGTGGGGTGTGCATGACTTAAAATATAACTCAAGGTGCGTTTGGATATCGGCTAAGAAATTTAAATTTTTATTTCGTAACGAATGCTCCAGTGACCTGAACAGATGGTAGTCCGACGGTGCTAGGTCTGGAGAGTATGGAAGGTGCGGTAGACGTTCCCAGTCTAACTGCTTAATTTTCTCTTGAGTAATCTTCGCTGCATGAGGACGCGCATTATCTTGTTGTAGTATCATACCTTTTCTGGTGTTTACTAAAGCTGGTCTTTTTTCTATGAGTACGGACTGTAACCGTTGTAGTTGTTGACAATACAGGTCAGCA
>KK502697.1:0-34949 GCA_000688735.1 Glossina austeni
AAATAAATCTTGAGCACTATGGCAATGTCTTGATTATCAATATTTTACCGGATTTTTATATTTATTTAAAAGTGCTAAAAAAAAAAAATATATATAAATACATGTATATATATATATAAAAATATATATATATATTTTTTTCCTTTTTGATTATTATATTTAACGATGGCTGCGTATTAATGTCCTTAAGTTTTACGATACCTAGAAATGAATACTTGATACTTATGGCCCTCTGCCTGAGCGAGGAAATCAATTTATTTCACCCATAAGGCCACACATTTCGTACTTGAAAAGTATGTATAAAGGGTCATAGCACTATAGCCGCTTAAGAAAAAAAAAACGTAAAGCAGTGAAATAATACGAAATTTTGGAGAGATTTGCTAAGTAAATATTTATGCGTCCAACAGCAAACAAACAAGAAAATTAATAAAAAGTTTAATGACCTCATCGATTAAACGGGCACTATATCTACGATCAAGTGTCGCCAAACTGCGTGAAGATTTGAACCCACGAACAGCAACACAATGAAGGTCGGAAGAAAATGGGGAAAGAGGAAGAGGAAGAGCAAGAGGAAGTGGCCGTAGTCTATTGTCGACATATCTAGTTAGTAAGTGTTGTGCGTTCACCGACTAAGCAACCATTTAATCTGCGAGCAAGTCTGACCAAACCGCATCAATATTTGAACCCACGAACAGTGACTTGGTATGCAACACAATGAAAGTCAGAAGGCAGCGTCGAAGGAGGAAGGCCAAGAGAGAGCCGTCGTAGTCTATTGTCGGTGTATCTAGTTAGTAAGTGCTGTGCGTTCATCGACTAAGCAACCATTTAATCTGCGAGCAAGTCTGACCAAACCGCAGCAATATTTGAACCCACGAACAGCAACTTGGTATGTAAGACAATGAAAGTCAGAAGGAAGAGAGCCGCCGTAGTCTATTGTCGGTGTATCTAGTTAGTAAGTGTTGTGCGTGCGTTCATCGAGGGGGCAATCATTACATCTGCGACAGAGCATGGCCAAAACAAATTTCTATCAGACCCTGTGAACTTGGACCTCGTAGTCACGACTCTTATCTACTCGACTATGCGGCAAAGAGAGTTTTGCAAACATGTAACGTATACTAGGGACAAGACCTGGGATATCCGTTGCATGTGGTAGTCATTAAAACTTGAATTCGTGCAATTTTGACATTGGGATGCAGTGCAATGTCTTCGTGAAAAAGCACTTTTTTCTTCGCCGCTTCTTTTGGAAATTTCCTCCTCCAGAAGTATATCATAATCTTGACTAGGACTGGTTGTTCTTTTTTTTTAAAGTACTCGATGAATAGCATACCGTGCAAATTCCAAACTCCGGTGGCCGTAAGTCAAGCGCACGATTGCAATATTTTTCCTTCCTTTGCGTAATATTCATTACATCCTCTTTACTTAGCCGGTTGTTAGCACTTTGCCTTGGGAGCATGACGCCGGATTCGTGTTTCATTCTTTAGCGTATGCAGGATGAAGATATTCTTTTGACGTTGTGGCAGAAATATTTGAAAATATCTTTCTCATGCTTAAATAGTAAATAACCTGCCTTTTGATATCCTTGTGGGAGGTCAGCTCTTGACACCTCTTGACACATTACATTTCGTCCTTGGAAATTTGCAAAATTTTTTTGCTGCAACATTCTTGCGCGCCTATTGCGTTTAGCGTCCTCGGCGTCTATACGATTCTTTTTAAAATTAACAAACCGCTGACAAATTGTTGTCTTTGACGGAGAAAAGTTCCCCTCACACCGTTCAAGTTAATGCCGCCAGTGAGTGGTGTTTCTTCTTTTTCTTTTTCTTCTTTTTTTTTTTTGATCAAAAATTTAATTAAGACACGAATCGTGTTCGGATTTTTCTATTGTTTTGAGAACAATAAAAGTAGCGTAACTGGAACCACTGCAACTTGCAAACAAACGATCAAAATGATGTGAACTTTGCCAGCCATCTGCGTGCCTGTTTGTTTGAGGTTTGGCACTTTATAAAACTTTTTTGTGTTTTCGCTATAGGCGGCGTTTAAGTCTTAGTCTCGCTAAAAGAAATGCTGACCGCTGCGTTGTCTCGTTAAGGTTTCATTTATCAAAAGAAAATTTATCTCCTTTTGTTTTGATCGTTTTACATAAACATTTCATCACTAATTGCGAGCATGTAAGCGCAACTACTCTGTTCAGTTCTTCTATTATGCCAATGGCCACTTCACCTGTTTTAAAGTTTTATGGAGATATTAAAGAAAATTGGGAAAACACAGAAGGCGATGTTTTTCCGCACCCGTACGCGAAATTCTCCTGACGCTGTTTTTTCTGATAACTGGTCCTTTAGCCAGATGCAGTACTACTTCGCAAATTGCCGGTACTCGTCTCTTTCGCTAGAATCGAAAATTAGCTCCCGTTTTGGAACATCTCAAAAGACGGCAGCTTTTCGCCAAATGGAATCCGAAACAGATCTGACAGACCTGAAAAAGTTGAAGTAGGTTTAGGCTTTTTGTGGTCCACTTTTAGCAATCGTGTTTTAGCAACGTATGCTAAACAGGATTGTCATCCAGGGCTTCACACGTTTAGTGTAATATTTTCCATTTCACAATATGGATCGTTTAACATCCGATGAACGGGTGAAAATAGTAAAAATTTGCAACAAACAAAAATTTTGATTCTTTAGTAGGTTATGTTGCATGCAGTAAATTATTGTCCATCTGAGGGCACTATAGGCAAAATTGCGAAGAAATTTGAAAAAATTGGATTTTGTAAGAGATTTGTGCTGAGGTCCGCACATCATTGAAATGCTCGCTTGACCGAGACTATTGATTTTGTTAGTGAAGGTGTATGGGTCAATCTTACGACACATCATGACCTTGTACTTAGATTTGCATTTCCATCCTTGCAAAATTCAGCTAACAAAGGAACCGAAGCCGGCTGACTAAGCGATGCGTAGCGGAGACGCTGATTGGGTGGTTGAATAAGAGCGTTTCGACGACAACTGTTTCGCATCGAATTTTCTTTAGTCGCATTTTTCGCTTCCCGGATATGTCAATAAGCAAAATTGTCGCGTCTGAAGCGGCAAAAATTCTCAAGTAATAAGTCGAAATATTCTTGGACTACCCTACTTTTTTGAAAATGGCAAGAGTGTGTTTTCATTGCTACAGGCACACGAGTGCTAATTTTCTGTTAGTGTGAAATTGAAGATTTGTAATTTCAAGAGGACTGTGCCACCCGCCACACAACACGTCCCAGTTGAGCGTTATTGCACGGGAGATTTTCCGAACATGTAATGTCCCGTTTCGGTGATATTGACTGGCCACCGCTGGACTTCTCCTGGTGGGAATTGTGTTCATGCGAAAGTACTTCTTACCGGTTATAGCCCAACTATTGCTCGGATAAGTCATCGAAAATTATCTCAAAGGGATCTAATTCCGCAAAATGTCCCACGGAGGCTCAGATGCTCATGGATGACAAAAGTGTGTCCAAAGGCCTCTATATTCTTGAGCATCGACGTAATGTGGCTTGTGTTGAGCTTATGTTCTTGTACGTCCAGGGCACGTGTTCTACAAAAATAAAAGAGATTTGTCTACCAATTAAGTCGTCTAACAGGACTACACAGCTTTCTCAGTGTTCCCAACAACTCGTCCTGGAATTACCTGCATGCCGCACGACACACTACCGTGATTCCTCGTTGTTTGACCATGCTTCCCGCTATTGAAACCATGCCCCATACATGATGTCTTCATTTCAAATCAAACGTTTGCCAACACTGCTGCCTTTCCCTGTAACTCTTCCTGATCATCGCCGTGTGTGCGCGAGCAGAGAAAATCCCAAAACCCGCTAAGCTTATTAAGACATATTACAAATAAAGTCAAAACATTACATACAAACATATATCGATATGTGAAGAGTAATAATTTTGATAACTGATAGTAGCTAGCGTTTCTTTTTTGTGTTAAAACACCTAAGTACTCGTATTGCCATCAATTTTATTCATTAAATCCGATTAAAAACTTTTTGTAAGCAATATGTACTTAAAAAGAAGAAGAAGAAGAAGAAGAAGAAGAAGAAATCTCTATCCATATAGCTTATGTTTATGCATCGCATAAAGAACGATAATTATTATATACCTCTGGATTAAAATATCCTTCGCCCAATTATTTGCATAATAAAGAAATATTTTTAATATGTGGTATTAAACTTTAACCTAAGGAACCGAACGAAAGGTATATGACAGGCAATGCGTGTTTATGTACTAGTAGTGGTAGTAGTAATAGTCTGTGTGTGCATAACGATGGACATTCTAGAGATAATATGATTATTAACATAATTATAAGCAGTTAAAAAAGGGAAATGAAGGAAATAAAAATGACGTTATTTATAAAGAAAAAGTTATGACAGTATACGTGCATGTGATGTGATGATTGCAAAAATATGATATGAAAAAAAATATGCATGTAAAATAAATTTTTCCTTTTTCTTGTTGTTGCAAAGAGAAAGGCTAAAAATAGGCAGAGAGCGAATATAGATATAGAGAGACAGCGGGAGAGCAAACTGTGAGAGATAGCTGTTATTGGGACAATTAAAATGAAGAGAAGAGAAAAATAACTTTTTTGGGACATTTTCGTGAAAATGGTCTCAAATGTAGATGAGAAAATGTTATAGGGATTGATGTCAAAGGCAAATATCTATGTATGACGGAATGCTCTTTAAAAGTATGTTAATGGAATTGAGCAAATCTTCTTCCTCTCTCTCTCTCTCTCTCTCTCTATTCCAGACATAACTACAGTTTAAGAGAAGTTTAAAAGAGAACGTGTGATATTAATCTCTATTTCTCACTTCTTCTTAGCAAACTTCTTCTATTCTTGCTTAGTAGTCGTTATGTATTTTCATATTCATAAACGGTTTTTGTTTTTGTTTTGTTTTTCCTTCCTACACTTTCGCCACGCATCTAATATTATAGTTTTATTTTATTAACTTGAAAATTAGCCAAGTACTGCGCATGTTGGATTACACCCATAATTAGAGAGCAAACGAGAGCAAGTGAGAGAGAGAGAGGATGTTGTCTTAAAGCAAGACAAGCCTGATTAAGCATATTTACCCTACCATCTTATTGAATTTTTAAATAAAGTAATCCTCTTAATAAATTCTTTAGTTAATCTTTGTTCTTACCTTTCCGGTGATAGCTTTATAAAGGCTTATCTGTATTCATTTGACGTATATGTTGACAGAGAGAGAGAGACGTGAGAGAAAGAGAGGGAGAGCGAGATAGAGGCCCCTGAATGCTTATTATCTCTCTCTCTCTCTCTGGATTATTTATAATTCTCCCGGAGATATTCATTTCTCTCGCGCTCTTCTCAAGCCATTCGGAGTTGATTTCCTTCTTATGTACGTCATTTCCTTATGATTTGTTATTGTTGTTGTTGTTAATGCTTTAACAGAACCCTACGGAATTTTGCTTACATTTTTTAGCGCGCTTCACAGTCCTGTTCCAGTTCTTTTTCTCTTCGTTTTTCGGTTTTTTTTTCCTTTTCTTTCTTTATATCGTTATTCGATTCTGTATAATGCTCTGTCACAAAGATTTGCTGAATTTTTTTTTGTCTTTCTTTACTTCTTTCCTGTATTGCCTAAAACCTTTCTCGTACTCACAGCATTTACGTATACGTTTTCGTTTTCGTTTTTTTTTTGTTTTCTTTGCTTTTTGCTTTTCCTTTTTTGTTTTTTTTTTATTTGTATACATTTTCTTATTGCATAGAACAGAGAGTTTTGATTGTGTGTTGTGTATGTATTCTCAACTTTTTAGCTCAATAGTATGTTAAGTGAGTGAGCATCCCGAATTGTTAGCTGACTGGCTTTGGTTATTTTGTGTTGGTGTTATGATGTTATTTAGCCGTTTTTTCCGGCCTGTGTCCTAGTCTGGTTCGTTCGGCATAAATGATAAGCTCGCCATTACATCAGTCGTATTATTAATGTCGACCTACGTACGTACACGTTATACGTAGACGGGTATTATATATGGTTAGTGTATATGTATTAAATGTGAAGCGTGAGTTTTAAACCAGAAAATCAAAAAAATAAAAACGAAAAAGAAATAATAGAAAACAAAAAAGAATTATTAATAATAATAATAATAAATACAAAAAAAAATCAATAATAAAAAAAAAAAATTTGGTATTGTTTTTTTTTTTTTTGTTAAATGTGCTCAAGCTAATGTACATATAAATATATAAAGAGCAAAAAAAAAAAAGAAAGGAAAAAAATTTCTCACTACAATTCTAAGCAAAACAATAAAGTTGTTTACAAACTCAATAGTGATATCACATATAACTTTTCCTATTTATAAATAAGTGTTTGCTGAAAAATATAAACAATTAACTTAACAGTGAATTACTTTCTAGCATTTTAATTGGATACTCATCTTCTTCTTCACAATCATTAAATTACTATCTCGATAAGAGGAATTTAAAGAGTTTTAATTTTGAAATTTGTGCGGTAAGTGTGACTCTTAGTGTGTAATTTCTGAAAGAAAGATTTTTTCTTTTTTTTGCATAATAAAAATTATTACAAATTTTAGTTATCTCTCACACGTGTTGTAAGTGATCAACGCTTAGATTCATCATAGCATTCGGTAATAAATAATTGAATACAAGCCGTATGGGTTATCGGGGCGTATGAGTGTTGATATTAGTAATAATAAATGCTTATGCATAAGTTTTACTAGCCAACAGTAGGTATGAGTGTTGATACTGCTAATAATAAACGTTTAAGCATAAGCTTCGTTGAACAACAGGACGTATGAGTGAGTGAGTGAGAGCTGCTATCGACAATAACAAACAATTAACTTTAAGTCCTATAAGCCATTGGAGCAGTTACAAGAAAACATATCAAATATTAATCAGTGTGCGTGTGGATGTGAATTTTAAAGTTTAATCCACTTATGGTTTCTTTAAAGATTAGTTTGTGTGTGAGAAAATATTCTGTACAATTTGAAGATTCAGTTTTATTAAGAACGCCTTGCTGTAGTCTGACAGACCAGCTCCTAAAATCTTGCTCGAACCTCGGAAAGGCCACACTCCGTTGCTTGATTTTTCTTCTTGTTTGTGATTCTTGTGAATTATGGCAAAATGTAGTAAAATATTATGTCGTTATAGAGTAAGTAGACGAGTATCAGTCATTATAGGACCAAAGCCCGTGGCGTCAATCTTACCGTAACGCTTTGACAAATTCTTCAGAAGCTCTCTTATGTAATGACCTCAAGCGGTGATTGATGCATCTAAAACGAGACTAAGCTCCTAGATAAGGGGGACTTATTTTGCTTTAGTACAAAGATTATAGTTTGAGGAAGGCAAAGCACCCTCGCCTTAGGGAACTTCTTATTGTTCACGTAAATGACCTGAATGCTTAAAGGAAGGTTTTGCACTTCCGCTTGCTGTATTATAGCAAATCTCTGGAACCCTCAGAGAAGTAATGTAAACATTCTTGCTTGGGATAAGCTGTGTTTATGGTTAGTTTTAGGTTAGTTTCTCAGAAGAAAGCTTTGCACTTCGGATTTTTAAAATGCAAATTCCTTGCGTGCGACAAACTTTATCTGAATTTCGTCTTGCGATCGACTAATAAGTTCGTAAAGGAAGAATACAAATTAAAAATTCACTACAGCGCACATGGGTGCAGAAATATCATGTAGCTTCGGAAATACTTTATTTTGGTTTCGAAGAAGAAAAGATGGATTATAAAGGTACGAAAAGAAGAATACAAACTGAAATTTATTAGACAGCAGGTAGACAAAGGAAACAATTTATTTTAATTAATTCCAGCGGTCGTATGCAACCCTTCTGGCAGAGCATTTCATGCCCTGTGAATGGAAACTTTACTTTATTTTGCTTAGTTTCAACGGTTCACTAGAAAATCAATGCGGGAAAAGAACAATTCCCTTTTGTCCCAAGTATTCTTTACTTTAGTTTGCTCTAGCGGTCATCCCGCAACTCTAACATTAAGCATAAAGGACCAATCGGTGATTAGTTAACATAACTCCCCCCTCGCCCCCCCCAAAAAAAATGGACATTTCTTATGATGCCTCAAGGAATAACAAGTCTACGAAGTATTTGTAACGCCGCAAGGAAATGCACCGGAGAACTGTAGCTTAATTGATTCACCATGAAAAGTAGAAGCAATGTAGCAATGATGTTTGTCTGTCTATCTGTCTGCCTTTCTTCGTGCGTCTCTATCTGTCTGTCTGCCTGCCCATATTCAATGCTATCCGGCACCACCTCGCAGAGAATGCAGATTTCAACCTATTTTTAGATGGAATTTTATATGAAAACTGAGGAGAGGCGACGTTTATACAAACATTTTGAGGCAATTGAATGATGAATCAATTTTCAATTAAATGTTGTACGATTTTGAACATTAATTAACCGAAAAGTGGACCATTTTCGTCTACATTTTTGAAATCGTAAGGAACTCGTTTGTTGATTTGTTTGATTCTCGAACTTGGCTCAGGTATCAGGTTGAGATTGTTAATTGTTGTTCTAAAATTTTTAAACCTTAGTTCATAAAAAAGGTGAAAAATAATAGCGTTTTGCTAACCGATGGCAAACTCAGTCCTTTCATTGGGATGGATTTTGCTAAAGTCAGACCTGATAAGGGGGCAAAGGAACTCTCAAGATTCAGTTTTTTTTTCTAAAGAGAGTTTTGATATTTTAATATGGTACGGCCTAGCGGCTAAAATGTGTCGGACTCAATCGGAACACTCAGGAAAAATGCTTGGCACGCATAGATCGAAAATTATTGTATCTTACTACATACATATGTGTTATATTAGCACAAAAGATGTTGACTTGACAATAAAATCTAATCCACGTTTCCAAAAACGGGGCAAATGTATACATATATATATACATATATACCGGAATTGGTTTAGTCACTTCTTGTTTTTATCTTATATTTAAAGCCATTATTTATAATGCTCTAGCATATAAGTTAATGTTCAAAAATAGACCCCTTTTATCCTTCACTATCCACTTTGTTCGCTCCACAGTACTCCCTCTTACATATAATACACTTCAGCCAGGGCTTTTTCCAATCCTCGAAGCTCTTCTGATATGCGCTTTTAGATATGGCCTTGAGCTCTTCCAGCAAGGGCGGTCTTTATCTGCCTAATCGGGGTAAACCGTCGTCCTTTCATAGGCCTTTTCAGTTTTGGGAACAAGAAAAAGACGCATGGGGCCAAATGTGTGATAATGTCAGTGTATGTTGGGGGCATTTGTGCCAACGTAACAAAAACTTCGAAAATCGAATGCACGTAACCCACGAAATTTGAAAAGTCACTTTGTTTTGTTTGAACGCAGATCATACACACGCACAAGATGTTGCAAAGGCATTTGCTTTCTTTTTTACTTTAGTAAAACACTTGTCCTATGACATCATAACGGCATCTTTTGCTTAAAGTGCAAGTTATTGCTCACTCACATATACAACAAGGATGCCTTCACAAACTTCCATTGAAGCAAATCAAACTTGAATTGGAATTTTCAAACTGGGATTCTATGTTTTCAGTTCCTCGAAATGAATTTCAGTTTCTAAATTGTTAGTTCCAGTCGTGCGAGGATTAGCAGCACAAACGTTCCTTACTCAATAATAAATACCTTACTAGTTCCTTCCTTCCTTCCTAGTTATTCAAATAATCCCAAGCGACTTAGTTGAAAAGTAAAAAATCGCATAATCTTAAAATAAGTGAGTTTTTTCAAGTTTTTCACCCATGATGAAAACTTTTTCCTTTTGACAGCTTGTCTGGGCTGTCATATTGCATCGCAGTCATCAAAAGTTGCTTACATTCACTTTAATCAGTTTTCGGGGGGGAAGAAAAGAAAACCTGTTATAACTTTTCCCCAACGTTTACGATTTACTGCAGTAGGACCTTTAGAAGGATTTTCAAGGAGAACTCATCCAATGTTGTCAATGGCTCACACACTCCATCTAGAGTTTTTGCGGATGAAGAAATGACTGGTTGATAAAATGCAGATATTCCGCTTGCCAACATGCAGCGATTTTTGATGCATCCGTTGAGTAAAAAATGAATTTCATCACAAAGGATTGTGTTCTGGAAAAACCCATCATTTAATTTCGCTTTTATTTATTTGGTTATATTTACTCAACTATAAAAGTTGAGTAAAGTTTAGATTTTTTCACTTTCTTTTGCAAACCTGTAGGCTATACCTTTATTTTTGAGACCATGAAAATGTTTACAACAGGCATTATACAGACGGACACATGGACAAAGGGAGAACGTGACAACTGAACAAACGGACTGGTGGACAGATGGACATACTTAAATCAATTCAGAACTGATCAAGAATATATGAACATTGATGGATCTCTGAAGCTTCCTTCTGCGGATTGCAAACGTTTCGAAAAAATGAATGCATCCTTCATCCTTCGATGATGGGTATAAAAATTATTTCAAATAAATTTAAAGGAAAGAAAAAATTGTTATATGAAAATTAATTTTCTTTCGCATGACGTTCAATTTAAAAATCGAAACTTTCGGAGTCCATTGGAAAGCTTAGTTTATATCACATCAGCAGAGCATTGTCGAACAAGAAGATTCATCTAAAACTTTCGTAAAGGTCTCGAACGAAACATAGACTCAAATGGTTTCGCATGTAAATAAGACGCAGATATGGATTTTTAGTTTTACTTAGTAAAATGTTCACTTATTTGCAAGGAGTGAACAGAAAATATTCTGTTGTGCCTTAAAGCACTGGCGTCTAAAGGCTTTGGGGGACTCTATTGGAGACTCTTGACCGCACTTGAAATATGAATTCTCGATCAACTGAGATCTTTTGCCTATGCGCTTGCTCAGGCAGATTTATTGAATATTATTTTTATTATTTTTTATTAATTTTCATTTATTATTTATTATTATTATATTTTTTTTATTTTTATAAGTGAATTTTTATTTATTATTTACCATTTTTTATAAATGAATTTTTTACTCACTATTTATTAGTCCTTAAATTTTGTATAATTCTTGATTATTTTTTATTCGTTAATTATTTTTTATTCTTTTTTTTTTGCTGTTTACAATTATTAACATTTATTTATAGAACAAAGCAATAAATAGTATAAATAAAAGAATACGATTAGCACTAGCAACCGAGGCCATCGGCTCTACTTATTCTTCACTATTCATTGTTTAACTTTTTTCTTTTTATTATTTTCAATTTATTATTTATTATTTCTTACTTATTTCTTACTTATTATTTATTGGTTTATTATTTATTTTATTTTTTTTTAGTTATGAATTGTTATTATTTTTTTTCTATTATATTCTACTTTTTCATTTATTTTTCATTATTTATTTTTGATTATTTATCATTTATTAGAGACTAATTGTTATTTACTATTTATTACTTAATACCTATTATTATTATTATTATTATTATTATTTTTCATTTATTACTTATACTATATACCGTTGTATACTAGTAGTTATTTATCATTAATTATATAGTATTCAATATTATTTATCTTTATTATTTACGCTTGGCCTTTCGTTATTACTTATCTAATATTTGTTGTTTATTTATTTATTCTTTTTATTAAATATTTTTTTTTGTCATGATTTATTTATTTGTTGTTACCTATTATTTATTTTTTATTCATTCATACTTGTGGCACAGAGATATGAAGTTGGTGCGGATGTACGCAATGCCCAGAACGACTTGGGGTCATTTCCTAATTTGATTTAAGCTGGTCTGTCCGTCTGTCCTTTTTTTTCAACTGCAAGCTTCAATATTTGAAATATTTTATTGAAATTTGCTGCACTTAGCAGATATAAAGTTGGTGAAGATGTACGCAATGCCCAGAACGACTTGGGGCCATTTCCTAATTTGATTTAAGTTTGTCTGCCCGCCCATCCAATTTTTTTTTCGCAAGCTACAATATTTCAAATATTTTATTGAAATAGGCTACACTGAGCTTGTCTGTCCGTCTGTCAGTCTTCCTTGTTTTTTATGTTTAAACTGCAGATCGCAACTCTTGATGAAATTTGGTCCATCGAAGTGTTTTGGCCCGGTTCGGATTGGAGCAATATTCCGACCACTTCCCGTCAAACAACTTATTTTGAAAATTCCTTATACAGTATTATGCAAAGTGGTAGGCTTTAACCCATGTAATATTTTTACTTGTTTTTTTTTTTTGGGTTTTTTATTATTTATTTTTGCTATTAGTTTTGTATTTATTATTTATTATTATTTATTTATTTAATATATTTTATTTTTATGCCTCTATTAATATTTACTTCATTTATTATTCACTACTTCATTATTGTGCATGACTCGTTATTATTTATTTACTATTTACTTTCATCACCGAAGGATGAGGCGTACGTTCATTTTGTGAAGCGTTTGGAACATTTAGCAGGAAGCTTCAGAGGCCCCGTAAAAGGAATATATATTTACTCAGCATTAAATTCTGAATCGATTTAATGATATCCATCTGTCCACCTGTCTATCTGTTTGGTTGTCGAATTATCCGTTTGTCCGACCGTCCATCCGTCCATCCGTACAATGTTCTTCTAGCCTTGAAATTGAAACTAATCACTTTAGAAATATTGGAAGGTTTCTCGCGTAGATTGTCGTTAAACATGGGCCAAACCAGTCTGGGAACACGTTTACCGTACCTTGTAAACTGCAAACACATCTGCTTTACAAATCGATTGGAAAATTGAATTATTCATAAGCAACAGTCGATAAGCTTACAAGTACATCTTAAAAGTACATTTTGTGGGCGTTTCTGTAGTACCTCTACAAAAATAGGAAAAATTGACGACGTGTAAAATTTTAATTTTTTTTCAACACATTTATAAAGCTTGTTTCAATCCTTCCGCTGTTTCAAATTCGCATGGCCGTCTGTCCATCTGTCCGTTTTCGCAACTACGTAGTATTTGTCGTAAACATCCTCCCGTTTGCAAAAGTGAAGATATCGCCTATAATTTTGCAAAAGGATTGCAGAATAAATAAAATTGATTAAAGGACTCGCCTATAACACTTACAGGTTTACGTAATGAGAACTATGAAGACCTTTGCTCTCCGTCATTTTTGCTTGTTACTCATTATTTTGGAAATAGAAAAAACTAACCACGCCCACTCAATATTCTAGAATAGGGAAATTTAATTATTTTTCTATTTTTTAAGTCTTTTTCATTTATTTCATACATTTTACTTATATTCTCCTATTATTTTGTATCAATTATATATGTTTAGTATTATTCTGCCATTATATTATGTTTAAATATCTTTTGAAATTTGAATTTAATTTATTTTGAATAGAATTGAATTGAATTTCATTGAAGGCAAAAACAGACAGACCGACAGGATGGATATGTAGCTTGATTGGATAATATGGCAAAAAGGAAACCGTGAGCTATTGCGACGGATACTACAATAATAAGTGAAGTTCCCGTATTATCCGGTATTCGTGGGAGTTGCCACAGATGTGTATTCTTTGTTTTGCTTGTATTGTGTACAATTTTCTAAACGCATTTCACAAAGCAAAATGAAATTTAATCTTTTCCTCCTCTTTTCATCCCCTTTTCCTTGTCGGAAGGGGCATTAAACAAATGATTACTTATGCGTATGGGAACATGCATATCGAACGAGGTGATTGACACAGATTGCGTGCAAATCTATTATATATATATATATATTTATATATGTATATATGCATATGATAAACATGTATATGTGTATGTGATATAAATGTTTCAACAGTTTTAACATTCACTGAACTGGTAGATAAATCGCCCAAACACAAAAATGAAAAAGACACAACAACATGTGTGTGTGTGTGTGTGTGTGTGCGTGTGCACACGCGTGTCTGCATGTTCAGGCATTATTGTGTTTTATACAATAAAAAGAAAAAATGACTAAAATATTTTGACACGACAAATTCAATGGAATAAAAATGCAAGGTTTGCATGTTTTTTGTAATTCAGGAAAATCTTTGCGTCATGTAAACTTTTTGACAAATCACCCCTAACATACGGTAAAATTATAAAATGTCATTCCATGATTGCTTATTTTTTTTTCTTTTCGATTGTTTTTCATACTATGTACAGCTGCTTTGGAGTTCTCGACTCTCGTAGGGTTAACAGAATTCGGGTATTTATGTCGATATTTAAAAAACTATTTATATTTAGTGATATTCAAGGCAACTATAAAGAGGTGTACTTTCTAGGTTATTTTTTTCCAACACGTAAAAACCCTATCGTGGGGCAAAGCCCACCATTAAGTAGTTCGTTTAATGCAGTTATTTATGTAATAATTTTTGACGAAGCGGTTTTATATTGGAAATGGTCGAACATGTAATTCGATTCAAACCTTTGTCCGCAACGTTTGTCCTTGTGCCAAAACAAGTCAAAAATTGCGACCTATAGGTTGAATACAAGAAAACAAAGCAAATTGACAGACGGACAGACGTGGTCAGCGTAGGAAATTTTGATAAAATATCTCAAATATTGTAGCTTGCCGTTTGAAAAATAAAAAAATGGACAGACGGAAAGACGGACAGACAAGCTGATGCCAATGTAAAAAGTAACACTGGATCGATCAGTATAATAAAAAGTAGATCTATTCCCAGTCCTACTAGATGTTGAGTACATCGGCACAAACTTAATATACCCTTGCACTACAAGTAGCACGTAGGGCATAGAAAGGCTTCGTTTTTTTTGTAATTTTGTAAAATTGAAAACTTCGTAGCACGTGAACAAAACAATATCCAGCCTATAAAAGTGTAGGAGTGTAGGTGAATGTCAGATAAGTCAAAAGTTTGCGACATTTGTTTACAAAGATTTCTAAAAGTATTTCTGCTTTAAGATGTGAATGTATGTTTGATGAGAACAAAATGCGAAACAAAATCATAGAATGACAGACAAAACAAAGGAAACATTATGATGGCGTTACAAAATATTGTTTTTGTACATCTGCACAAGATTCCTATCAGTAGATCGTGAACAACGTAGATTTTATTTATAATTTTTACGAGCAATATTTGCAATGTATTCACAATTTATTTGCTTTTACCACATACTTGACTCAAATTTTCGTTTTGACTGATCCTCGACTCCTTCAAACATTCTCCTTATACATCCGCTTACAAGTAAGTTACCATTGTCGCGACATTTTTAATCCGTTAATCCGTATTCTTCGCTAAATTTCTGCCAATCGTTGTTAGTCTTTCTCGTCACCCATCAGCAGCATGACGTGCCATGGATGTGCACTTGGTTTTCCTCTTGACACTCAAATCATGAATTTTCATAACAATAGTACATACATGTACAGGCATGTTGCAAGTGTATGTTTCCGATACCCTCAAGCCACTTGCCAACCATGCCGATCGTCTATAGTCGTTTACTTCAGTTTACTTCAATATTTACTTTCATTTTTCTACCAAGAAGTTATGCATAGACTTAGCATAAAAGTTAAAACAAAAAAGGGATTCTAGAGATTGAACATAAATTTAGGACGATATGCAGCATATTTATGGAATCTGTAGACGGCAGTTGAATTTGCATCAAGAAATGATTCATATTTCTTACTATACTATGCGTAGGTTTAAAATAAAAGAAAAAGAGGAACATTTTGAAGACCAAATAGACATAACCTCAGTACTAATCAATCAGGTATTCCACGAATTTTATACAATACTTTGCTAATAGCTTTGATTTCCTTCACAAATGAAGAATTTCTTTTCGTCGGAATTATGCGCCAAATCAGTAGAAGTCAATCTGTAATCCATTCCAAGTTCTAAGTAAGTTTTATAAATAAAGTTGAAAATTTTTTAAATGAAAAAAGGTAAGAAGAAGATTATAGTTATGTTTTGAGAAATTTTATAGTGAAATTTAAAGTTCTATAAAAAAAAAAAAAACGAATAGTGCAAAGTATATCATCGTATCAGTAAAGTGTTGCCCGTAGTTGTCCGTGCCAACCCAAAGTTCATTCTTAAATTGCGTATAATTGGAAGTGCCCGATGGTGCGTAGAAATATCTGAAGCAGAGATTATAACCACTTCAGAAGGATACACGCAAGGCCACCAGGACACAAGGACAGCAGGAAAACAACAATTTATATTAAAGGGCTTATAAGTCAGCATAGAAAATGGACAACCGTTTTTTTAGTGATCCCTGCTCAAGATTGCAGTCAAAGTAGTAAATTTTACAAGTTAAAATATAACTTTTAGTTAACCTCTTGAAGATTAATCGTAATTTTTTTTCTTTTTGCTCTGAGAAATATAATCTTTTCTTAATTGCAAGTAGAAATTGCAGATTTTTCTTCTCCTTTATCCGATGCTGGAAATGTTTTTCACCGAATCAAATTATGTTTCAAATTAAATTTTAAAAATTTAATTAATATTAAAATAGTTTTAGAAAAGTCGACTAAGCCTGATTAAGCCCACCGTGAAAAGCTTCTACTGCTGTTGATTAAATAAGGTCTTCGAAGGAAAATCCTTTATAACTTTTTCTTATCAAAGTATAGTGTCTGCTTGTTTTTTTTTTTAGTATTTAGAGATGTCCATTATGCATGGCTTATAAGTGGAAGAGGAGGAAAATAGTAAATGTCTACAAAGCTTATAGAGACATTAGGCTCGTTTGCATATAGGATTTGGAGATTTTCGGAGGAGACCTGTCTTCTTGTTGTAGAAAATGATGGAAAATATTTCGATTCTCAATAAGTGCCTTTATCAAGTAGAAAATTTATCAAAATTTTTGCAGCCCACTCAATACTTAATTTTTACTTAGGCGAACTTTTATTAATTTAATATTTTGACCCAGCCTGATAATAGCGATAAACAAAGAAGCGAACGGAAAAAGTTTGTTCTCTTAAATAAAATTTTCGGACCGTAATCGTAAATTGCAAGGAATGGACGAACAGACTGACCTGGCTAAAAACAAGAATATAGTTTCTATATAGTAATTTTATTTTGTTCCTATATTTAGGAATAACCTTTAAGGCGCTACCAAATATAATTTTAATTTTTTTGATTAATATATGGATGCTTCACTTGCCAAATCGATTAACTCCGTATTTGGAATTTCACTAAATTTTAATATCAAAGCACTTCATCAGTTCCTAACTGTACATATTCAAAACAAATTTCTCTAATAATAAAAAGTATTAACACCAACAACATATAATATTTTATCATTTTTCTCAACTTCTTGTGTTATGGAGTTAATCGATTTGGCAATTGAAGCATCCATATACTGCATATACTGCACCAAATTTCCACAATGAGTGCGTTTTTCAAGAGAAAAAGTGATCGAAATTTTGCGCAAACAACTAATATATACACTTTTCTACATAAATACATATATATATATATATGTATGTATACACTTATGCATACATATACATGCATGTATACACTTATATTATACTTATATATACTATATATAGATATATATACATATATATATATACATATGTACATATAGACATATGTATAAACGTATATATACATACATACGTATATACGTATATATATATATATATATATACACATGTATACATATACCTACGAAAGAAGAGAAGAGAGCATTTGATTTAACCCCTTTTAGCAAACATTCAATATCTCTAAAAAGAAAGAAAAAAACATGCATTTATAATAGATTGTTGCATAAAATGCCCTTTAATGTCCTGACTTAAACATTTCCATCCAACTTCATTTGCAATAAAGTTGCTACCATTGAATTGTGATTTGTAGGAGAGCATAAGCTTTATTGACAACTCTTAGGCAGATCTATTATCTCCATCATATATTATTTCCAGGAACTTAGTATTTACAATGTTTCTCATGTTTTCAATATTCCTCTGGTCTTGTCCGTTCGAATATTACAATTCAGCACTCATGGCACGAATGATTTTTGCCTTTCGCAAATACTTTGCTTGCTTGCATACACTTTATGCAAGCAAATTATTAATAGGAAAATTTTATAGAGACACATTTTCATGGTAATCCCCCTTTGCTATCTAGGAAATGTTTTGCAAATTGTTTTGTTAATCTTTTCGTCAGTCATCATCATCATGATCATCAGCTGCACGCCGGCAGGTAAAAACATTATGAATGTTTGTATGTATGTATTTGATTTCTTAGAAAATCGAAACCGAGTTTTCATTGAAAGCCATTTTATCAAACGTGGAATTCTCGCAACATTGCACACCATACATATGTACTCTTGTATATAATGTGCGTATATATATCATCATAAGAAGAAGAAGAAGAAGACTATTATAAACACAATGAAAACACGAGAAATACATAAAGCTTCGTTCTCTCTCTCTCTCTCTCACGCGGTGATATATTTTCAAATAATTTTATTTTCGCCATACATCACTTTTATTACGTGAACCACACACACACACACACACACACACACATTTATCGAAAAACAAGCCATAAATTGATTTATAAAGTAATATTTTTAAAATTGCGAACGAAAACTTGATAGCGAATACAATTTGCACATACTTTTATATGCATACACACACACATTTACATATACATGTACGTTATAAATTATTCAGTTAAATAGTTTTAAGAGTCACATATTTTTATAACGTATAAAAACTATGCCAGTATATATCACATTTCTATGGAGTTTAATCAGTTATGCTCAGAAAATTGCTTTTCCAACGAGTTCGTACACTTATGAATTCTGCTTAAACACAAAAAAAAGAATAAATAAATAAACAAAAAAAAAAAAAAAGAAACATATAACTAGACTTCGTATTGACAACAAAATACTATTAAAAACTCGTTTACTCGTGATTTCAAAGCTAAATTTAATGCGAAGAGTAGTATAGAGACATAAAAGTGTGAAAAGATTATTTTCATAAAAGAGGTTTACTCTGAACAAAGGCACAACGCAGGCAAGGAATTAGCAAAAATTTGAAAGAATGAATAAAGTAAAAGTGAAAAGATTAACTCTCTTTTGTTTTTTAAATGTTTTCCTTTTTCTTCATTTCGACAAAACGGCTAGAGCGCGCTTGATGTCACATGACAAATAGTTTGTTTGCGGGATATGTTTGCGTAATCTGATCTCATAGTTATTTGCCTTTTTATTATTATGCCCCACAGCAATTGTGTTGCAAGGATATATTAATTTTGTGCGTATGCACAACAACACCCAGAACGCCCAGAAAGTCTTTGAAATAGATCCACTTCACTTCTTGAACCAATCTAAAGTTGTCCGTCCGTCTGTCCATGTTGTTTCCTATAAGTTATCTGCGCACGTTAATTGCAATGCATGTGCTGAATGAAATTGCAGTAAGCCTACGGAGAGTTATCTGTCCGTCCGTCCATCTTGTTTTCTATAAGTCATCTGCACACGTTAATTGTAATGCATGTGCTGAATGAAATTGCAGTAAGCCTGCGGAGAGTTATCTGTCCGTCCGTCCATCTTGTTTTCTATAAGTCATCTACACACGTTAATTGCAATGCATGCGTTGAATGAAATTGCTGTACAGTTTAAAGTTTTTCAATCATATACATAATATACAACAACATATACAACAATCGGCAAATATTTAAGTATTGTTATTTTTATTTTAGCCAGACAAAGAAATCTTAAGACTAAAGTCTTAATGTACCATTGGCTTTACTTAAAAAACTCTACCACTCTTGAGATTCGAATCCACGATCATTCAGTTATTAGTCGCGATTCTTTGCCTACTCGACTCCTCCTCGTCCGGGTAAAATATGTAATTTTGTGGGAAAAATTGAATTGATTAGCTTTCATAGGAGATATCACACATATGTCAAAATATCTGTGTGATGTAAAGCTTTCTGAAATATATATTAATGAAGTTCCGAGTATAAGCTTAGATTTCATTATCTTTCCGATCTAAGTGGTTTTCAAGTATTTATAATCTAACCACCTTACGCTATAAGTATTTATATTAAGTGTGTATGGATGTATACGAGACTTGAGATAGAAGCCCATCCACATTTTATTACATCGATAAATTCAGAAATACTTTCTAAATCGCTTTAAGCTTGTCTGTCCATCTGTCTGCCAGTTCATGTGAGGTTTAGTTATTCATTCTTACGTTCAATTTGAAGGTCCCGATTTGATTTAAACTTGTCTGTCCGTCTTTCTGTCAGTTCGTGTAAGGTTTGTCTATTTATTCTATTCTTGTGTTCAACTTGAAGCTTTCAATTTTTTTTTGATACGTTTATTAACTTTGGTCCCTTAAACTGTTGGGAGCACTTTTTCAATCACTTTCCATAAAACGGCTTATTTCGAATAGTCATTGCTTGAACAACTGAAGATTCGTGTAGGCTTGTATAGGGGTATGTTTGTAATTGCCTTTCACTCATCACTTAGAAGAGTTTCATTTACCTTCAGCTTTCTATCATAGGGGTAGGGTCATATGCCTATGAAATCATTTTCTTCGCAACATTCTGGAGTCGTTCTTTTTCGGCTTGTGATCTAACTTTTTGAAAACGTCACCAATCAGAAATAACGCACTAGGACTAACGCACTAAGAATACTTTCTCGAATTCAAGCAAATTGTTATCCCCACGAAATTTTCGTCGCTGCTTGAGGTGAAAGAAAAGTTTACCTCATTGTTATTGTTATTATTGTTTTATCTAACTTTAATCTTAAGATTAAGTGTTTAGGCATGTTTAGCATTTTAGCAACACTTTACCAGAGTGCGTAAGAGCCTGTGTTTAGGTAGATAATAGAGCAACAGTGTTAACGGCACCACCTGTCTTTTGTTGTCATTTTATTGTTTACCGTTTGTGTATAATATTTTCACTCCCACAAACGGTCCAGGACAAGCACTTTTCCATATGATTAAAGCAACCATTTTGTTGTGTTGAAGTTCGTAAGTGTATAGCAAAAACCGCAAAATGCTTTGTTTTTGTTCTTATGTCAAAACAGTTACGGATTTTTAAATATTGCAAAATTTATTATTAATAATTAATTGATTTAATAATTTATATGAATTTGAAGTCCAATATATTTGACTATACATCTCTGATCAACGTTTGTACAAAAGTTATTTCAAGTAATATGAAGTTTTTGTTATCCTTCTGCGTGTCGCATACGTCCGCACGAAGATTATGTATACTTACACCACACGTAGTGTCGAGCATAAAAATGATAATTACGATGAAAAAATTAATTTTCATCAAAGATTGCAGCTAATCTACGTTTTTCTTTGAAGTTGGTTGAAACGATAGAATAAAAATAAAAGCAAAACGCAATTTAAAAAAAAAAAAATCCGGTGGCGGTCACATTCGATTTTTCGCAAACGTGTCATATCAAAACTGTGTTCTAATGTTCGCAAACTTTGCGAGATGTTGCCTCGGAACAGTGGTTAACAAGCACCGGGCTATTCGAGGTCGCCTGTCTGTATGTGCCTTCCATTGGCAGGATGAATCCTTGATTCTTTCTTGCCTTGCCTTAGCTCTTCCACCTTGTTTTTTCTTGCTTTTTTTCCCCCTATTGATGGAACGGACTTTGAAATAATATTTATAGGGGGCCACGAGTCAATGCCCTAAACCATACTTTAATTATTTATATAACAATATTTTCAAATGAAACCTTGTATTGGACGTGCTTGACAAACCAGTCCCATCAGAACCATTTTAAACAGCGTCCGTCTTTGCTCCACACTTCATTAAAATACAAAAAGACAGGAGGAGCAGATGGATTCAGAAAGTGATTGTGAATATGAGAAGGAAAACTGTTTCGATTCGAGCCACTTGCAATAGCGTTTGTTCTTGGATGAAAACAGGCCGATGTACCAAGTCTCAACAAAATATCTCGAATATTGTGAGCTAAAGGTTGAGCACAAGAAAACAAGATAGCCAGGCAGACAGGCAGACAAGCTGAATGTAGAACATTTCAATAAAATATCTTAAATATTGCAACTTGCAGATAAAAAAAAAAAGGACAGACAGACAGACAAGCTTAAATCGATGCAGAATGTAACTCTAAATCGATCAGTATAATAAAAACAGACAAGTCTACTTCATTTCAGAGAGTGATTCTGAATCATCTGTGGTTCTACCTCAAGTCTTTCTGGGTATTACATACATGCGCACCATCATATATGATGCGTGTGTAATGTTTTATGTGCACATAAATGAACTATAGGCAACTTGCTGTTCAAGACATGAAAGCTGTGAGACTGTGAGGCTCATCATGATATGATTTGCACGCCTGATCTAATTGGATTTAAATTGATTCCGCTTGTCATGCCGATCAAGAGGATATTTGCGTAATGTAACTTCGATTTAAGTATTTTTTTTAAACTTTACGCAAACATTTGTCAAATTTAATATATGTCCTAATGTGCTTGCTTAAAGGAACGGAACGAAAACTATTGCAAGTAGAAAAGTACTTTTTATCCGTAAGACCTGTGTAGGTGACATTATTGAAAGTAAATATTATATGAAAAGCCAAAGCCAAAGGAGCTTAGTCTTAAAAATCTTGAGAACAAAATTTTAAAGGATTAATTTAAACTGGAAAAGTGACTTCAGGATTTTATCGCATTACAAACATATTTCCTCTCTATTTCCTCTCCTGATAAGTTGAACTTTTCTTTTTTGTTTTTTTCGTTTACTATACGCACGACGCTTAGGTGCACGAAAATATGTTTCATAGAGAAGAAAAGAAAAACAACAAAGTTTTGTTCTTCCTTCTTCTTCTTTTGCTTTTTTTAAATATTTTTGTTTTTAAAGCTGCGAACTTTTTGAAATTTTCACCAATCAATTAAAACATATTTCATAATATTGGTTTTATTAATTCAAATAAAATAAATAAAAACAAAGCAAGCTGTTTTTTTTTTTTTTTTTTAATATTTTGATAACAATGCATTGCGCGTCGACGGATTTCATATAAAATAATATATAACTCAAATTCATTGTTTGTTAAACAAAAAAAAAAAAAAAAAAAAAGTGAAAGCAATTCAATTGTTTTTGGAAAACAATATAAATATTAAAAATAATAATAATAATAATAATAAAACATATTGTATTCGATGCACATAATGATAAAATAAATAATTACATAAATAAATGAAAATATGCGAGCATATATCACTGTATACATATATACATATACATATACATATACATATACATTCATCCATCACTGTACACAGAAACTATCAGAAATCACTTCGTTAACTATTTCTCGTTGAAGTATTTTTTTTCGATTATTTATTTATTTTTTTTTTTTGGAAGAAAACCTTTAAATTCATTCTTTAAATTCTTGATCAGTTTGCACAGAGCAATCGATTTAAATCTTTACTTACAAAAAAAAAAATACCGCCTGTAATTTCTATACCCTACACTATTTGTGAAATAAAAACTTTTTTTAAAAATCGATCCAAGTTTGTCTGTCCGTCTGTCCGTCTGTCCGTCTGTCCGTCTTGTGTCCAATCTACCGGCCACGCTTTTTTAGATGTTCTGATGAAATGTGGCACCCATGCAATTTATGACCACACCCCACATAACGGCGTACTTTGAAAATTCATTATATGAACACCTTGTAGGATGGAGCAGAGTATTTACTGATCCCATTATATTATTTTCACTAACATGATTGTGGATTATATAAAGATAAAACAAGTAAGAAAATTCCAATCGGCATAGACCGTATCTTTTATGCCTAAACGAAAAAGCTCAGTTTCTATGCTCTTTCTATATATAATATTGGAGGAGTGTGTGTTTTTCATTTTCTGTGGAAATTCTTATCGTGTTCCCAGTAAGCAGAGCTATTCTCAGTTCATCTCGCTGTGCAGGCCTATCCTTCGAGCGATTTAACTCATTTTCAACAACAACATCCATAGAAAAAAACCTTCAAGGTTTCTGTAAAATTTAAAGGCGATAGCTTCAATTTTGGGACAGACATTACATACAGTTCTACATCAAATTTGGCTCAATTCATGGCTTGTAAAAAAAATATTATGTTGTGCGTAGCTTTCCAAGGCCTTTTTTTTACAAATTTTGATCGGATGCCTTCCCATCTATCCAACATATGGCATTTCTTTCTGCCTGTGAGATTGCGGGGCTCATCGTGATAAAATTCGTTAGAAAAACGAAAAAGTTTTATTTTGATATCATGATCAACTTTAAATATATTTAGATAAATTTAGATATATAATGTATGTACTTATGTACATTTATATGCATGCATAGGTTTACTGTTAATCGTTAATTTAAAGAAAAGTAAAGCAAGTAAGAAAATTATATTCGACTGCGGCCAAATCTTTTGTCCCCTTACCGGTTGATACTAATCAATAATATACAGATTTTAGATAGTCTCTGAAACTTCTTTCTGGAGTGATGCAAACGCTTTGATAAAAGTATGTTATCTATATTGAGTAGGCGTAACCAATGTTGGTCTTGCGGGCCGCCCATAGAGCATTGACGCAAATTTTTATCGTTGTATAAGTAAAGAGCGAAAAATCAACTACTTTGTATTTTTCAACACAGAGGTGGTCTCAGGTTATTTTGTACTGTGGTCGCGTCCTTCGACCGATTTAGGTCAATGTGAATGTCAATCTGTGCGTAAAAATTTCGAATGTTTTTGCCAAATTTAAAACCGATCTCTATATTCTTGCGATCTTCTTAGCAGAGTCTAGTACAGACGGACAGGCACACGGGCAGATCACTTTAGAATTTGATGCTGATCCAGAATGTATATACTGTAATGGATGTCAGAGGCCCTTTTTGGCAAACATAGGTGTTCTCGGCTTACGTCATATTGTGGGCGTATCTATCCCAATAGCAACCTGCGAGCAAGAACTTTCAACGTGTTTGCCAAATTTGGCCAGGAGAATGTTTACAAAAGACATCAAACAGGCGGACAGATGGACATGCTTAAATCGATTTAGAATTTGATGCTGATCGAGTGCATAATTTATACTTTGTGGGCTCTCTGATGTTTTCTTATGGCCGTTCCAAACATATTGACAAGACGAATACATTTCTCACCCTTCGGTCATGGGCATAAGAAGAAAGAATGTTGAAAATGCAATTGAAAACATCAAAATAGTTAAAATCAAATTTCGCTACTTATCCATCAGTTCAAATAACGACTACAAAGTTCAAAATCTTTGGATAAGCAACACATTTATCTTACAAGTATTTCTCATCCCATACTCGTGCAAGTGATTTACAATTCGGTCCATGAAAGGAAATAAACGGTTCAATATTTTGATGTTTTAACTTCGAAAACCAACAAAGAAGAAAAGAAAAAAAGGCAAAAATAAATAAAGATTTTTGGCGTTGTAAACAAACAAATTCACCTTCTTTTTGTATTTACAGACACACACAGTAGTAAATAACGTTTGAAATATATATATATATAATAGGTGGGAGGGAAAGTTGTGTCGTATTTTAAAGCAAATATTTTGAATTCATTGATAAAAATACGTATTTAATATTAACCAGTTATATATGCTCCGTTATTTGTTACAATCTGTTGCCATCCTTCAGATAACCTGTGAATTCCTGTCTTGTAGAAGTTCTCGTCCTTGGAGTTAAAATAGTCAGCAACTGCCTGAGAAACACTTTCAAAAGACTTGAATTTTTTTCCCGTTAGATAAGTTTGCAGAGACCTGGACAGGTAATAATCAGATGGTGTAATGTCAGGTGAATACGATGGATGATTAAGGACTTCCCATCCTAACGCATTCAGTTTTTGTTGTGTCACCGTTGCAGTAGGCGATCGAGCATTATCATGGTGGAACGCTATTCCTCTCTTACACGCTAATTTTCTTTGATAGCAGCATTCATGGTTAGTGGTTTTTCCCGGTTTCAGCAACGCGTAGTACATTGGACCTTTCCTGTCCCACCAAAAACAAAGCAGTACTTTCCGTTGATGGATACTTGGTTTTGGAACTGTTGCTGATAATGTTCCTGGTTTGCAGTAAAAGTTTTTTTCTCTTAATATTCTCGTAAAGAATCCAGTTTTCATCTTCAGTAACCAGCTTGTCCAAAAACGGCTCCACATTGCATCTATGCGATGAACACATTCTTACACGATCAGACAAATTCTTTTCCGTTAATTCATGTGGAACCCGAACACTTTGCTTTAACACAAACCCAAGAGATTTAATGTGACCTCCAACAGTTGTATGATGATTGCCTAAGTCTTCTGCAATTTCTCCACTTGTTAAATGTGGATTATTTTCTAACCGGGATCGCAAAACATGATTATCGCCGTAGGATGGTCGCCCAGATAGCTCACTTTCTTAGAGGCTCAAATCCCCGGAACGAAATTTGCTAAAGCATTTTTGACAAGTAGGAACATTTACAACATCGTTTCCAAATACCGCACATAAAATTTTTGCATGCCGTAATTTTTACAACCGATACGTTGCTTGCTTTTTGGAATTCATACAAAATGCAGTGTCGTACATGCACTGTAAGTAAATGGTGAACAGTAAAAAACCTCCCTTTATATTATACAGCAGATAAAAAAAGAAAACAAAAGTCGGAATGACTCACTAGGCAGATGTTTTTTTTTATTGGCAAGAAAAATTACCTGTCTATTTAAAATACGACAGAACTTTCCTTCCAACCTATTAACATATAGATATAAAAGTCCATAAATTAAGCGAAAAGTAAAGGGCTTTTTATGTTTTATTAAAACATATTTAGCAAATCTAATACGTCCCCTGTGGTGGTCGAAATAAATAATTATTTTTCATGTAAACTATTTGCTTAACAAAATGGTACAACAAGCATATAAATAAAATTGAACATAACACTCGTTAATGGTTTTTCCGTTTGTATTGTATGTATAGTATATTATGAGAAGTCACTGTAGAATTTTGCAATTGTAACGATTTATGAATTTGTTAACAATAAATAGTTTTTCTTAAATCACGATCTTAACACTATAGTCACTACTTCACTTCAGTTCCTTTATTGGTGCAATTTTCATAACGAGTACGAAAATCAAATAAACCGACGAATGATTTCGTTAAGAAAGTGCGTAAAGAGCAGGGAAATCTATTAATGATTCTTAAAACAATGACGCGTTATAATGTAACACTTGAGATAGAAGTCTTTTAGAATTATTTTTTCCTCGAGATCTAACAAGAACTCGAATGAAGAAGTCCTCGAAAACGTTATAGAACTTATAAGAAACTTAGCGACCCTGGATGGGCTCGGCTTCAAGCAGATTAAAACGGATGTAAAGACAACAATTTTTTTTTTTTTGCTTTTTATACCCTACACTACTTGTAGTACGTACTAAGATAAATTAAGTTAGCGGGAATGTATGCAACAGCCAACAGGACTTAGGGTCAATCCATCTTTCATTATGCCAATCGATTCAGTCTGTCTGTCGCTCTATTATCTGCATATATATTTTTGTAGTCAATTATTGAAAAAAGTGTTTTGGTCCAACGACAAATTGCATTGGAAATGGTCTGGATTGGACCACTTTCCACATAGTACCTTATTTCGAAAATTTTTTTTTATTATTTTTATTAAAGACTTCAAGTAGGCTCATCTTTGATTATACCGATCGATTCAGTCCGCCTGTCCCTCTAATATCTGCCAATGTATTCTTGTGTTCAATGTAGAAGTCGCAATTAGGGGAACAAGTGTTTTGGTCTGCATCGGATCACTTTCCACATAGTGCCATATTTCGAAAAAAATTTTTTAAATTTATTTAATATTTATACTCTATACGACTTGCAGTATTAAAGTAAAGTAAGTAAGGACTTAAAGTAGACCCACGCATGCATTATAACGATCGATTCAGTATCACTTTTCGAATCGACAGAAGTTTGTCTGTCCATCTGTCCACTCGACCGTCTAATATCTGTCATTCTTGTATTCTTGTGTTCAATCTATTATTGAGTCAAGTGTGTTGGCCCAACGACAAATTCCGGACCGGATCGAACCATTTTCCATATAAAACCTTATTTCGAAAAATTGTTATATGAATTATCATAATTTGTCATAAGATAGACTCAAATGTAATGCGTGGCGTGTAGGTCTCAACACACATCTGTTACAGAACCAATTTCTTCAAATTTCTCCACAGTTTTGTTTACAGTGCTGTCAGGCGGACAATTATGTCAACCATAACCCGCTGGTAATGTGCGAAACGTAAGTTGTTGTAAGTTCTTACTATTTTAACGTTCAACGGTTGTTAGATAACAAATGTTACATTAAGCGGATGATGCTACGGATGGCTGTTCCGCTTTGCATATGTTACTGAGAGAGCGGTGCCAAAAGCGGACTCTTTATGTACGTATAGAGATAAAAATGTTGTCACTTTACGCTGAAATTAAGTCCGCGTCCATCCATAGATTCCTTTCAAGACGAGAAGCATTTTCGAAAATTCGCTATAATGGACTGAAAGTTGAAGATTTCTCCGCAAAAATATCACATACAGAGTCAGTTTCTCTTCTTTGTTAGGTAGACTTTAGTTCCTTTCATCAGGATTTCATGGGAAAGTTTTGTACGTCACTGTACACACTATGTCAACAATCAGTCTGCAAAGGTGTACATTTTGATTTTCTTGGACCGCGAAACAATTGTTCGCTTCCCCTAATCACTGATTCTTTCTCAAGATTAGTTGAGATTTTTAAAACAAAAAAAAAAAAAATCATCACCGCACGCTATGGCTTAATAGACATAATAATTAATGATAATGGTAGTCAGTTAACAAACTTTTCCCTTCGCCTGTGTGTCTGTCATGTTAAGCACACTTTAACACACTTTAAACAACAGCAAGCATACATTCTGCAGCAAATATTCAGGCAGGGAATTTTGAAAAAGAGTCTCCTAACAAGTCTTGAATAAAGGAAGAAAACCTGATAGCTTTAATTTAATTATTAGAAAAGTTTTAATGGTTTATCATAATACTACTAACAGCGTGACCGAGAAGCTTTTGTAAAGTTAATGTTTTGGAGGAACATTACAAAGCAACCCTCAACACGTTGAAATGCTTCAGTCATTCGGGATGTAAATAAACGACATCAGTTAATAAGCATCGCCAAGAACACAGGTAAAAGAAGAATTACCTTCTCTTCCTGTTCTCAGAAAATTTTAATCTTAAGTTTATTTAATTCCCTTCACATAGTTGGCCTTACACTATTTCAGCAATTTCGCGATAGTGAAGTACTTAAGTAGTCAAGTATCTCCCGACTCTACATAGAACTAAGTTCTAATGTTCTTCCATATATAGCAGTTCTACATAATCCCGGCAATGAATTTTCCACACAAATTAGCCAAACTGTCTCTTTTATCTCCCTTCGACGAGTTATCAGTCAGTTCAGTCCTTGACTGCATTGCATTAATTTGTCACATATATACATAAAGAAATTCACTACGGAACAAAACTTCGTCTTATTACAGAACATTAGCGATTACTTAACGAACTGTCGATGGCATCGTACTTCCACATTAATCGGATTGCATGCACTTTGAAATCATTAATCGACGCTGTACTAAGTAGTCGCGGGCATAAATCTCACTGCGATGGAGCATGTTCGGTAGTAGCTATAATGACTGCTTAGCCGGAAGAGGCGACGAAGATCTCTGTCTTCGCTTACACTTGCACATACAGAAAAATGTTTAGATGAGAAATTCGAAGAGATAAAGGTTGTGTAGCTTAATCCCTGTCACTTTCGTTCCAGCGGTTGTTAAAAAAAGAACAACAAATCATAATCTATATACGATATGCGAACGTGTGTGAAATTATGAATCCTCTGTTCCCCTACATTACCAAAATTGTTATAAGAGACTTAAAAGATTTGTAGGTGTAGCCGGCCCATTTCATTCAAGGTACGAGAGTATATTAGGTTTGTGCGGATGTACGTAATACAAAGGAACACTAGAGATAGATATCGATCTAAGCTTGTCCGTCGGTCCGTCTGATTCACCTTAAAGATCACAAAGAGATATACTGTTAAAGTTTGCTACACCAGGGCCGAACACTACAGAAAGTGGTTCGGATCGGACGACTTTTTCGGCCACTTTCTATATAAGCCCTTATTTCAGACTCTCGTTATATGAATAAATGCATTAACCACTAAATAAAGTGGTATGTGACGGCAGACAGTGGCTCAGTGCGATGTTTTTGTTTGCCTTTTATAAATTATAATTAATTTTAATTGAAACAAATGAAAAAATCACACTCGAGCGTGACCGAATCTTTTATATCGGTCACCGTTATCCTACAAAAGACAAAAACAATAAAAAAACTATATACTCATGCTCTGTAATACGAAGTGGGCGCGGCTGATTTATTCTATTTTCAAAATAAAAGTTTTTGTCACATAGGCATGCGGGCATTGTAGGCGTGGCCTGTGAAAAGTTTAGGCCTCTCCCAAATACTTTTGCAAATTTTTTAGACGGCATCTTTATTTTCTCTAACGGAAGAATGTTTAGCGCAATTACTACGTACTTCTGCACACGGACAGATAGACAGACGAACATGTTTATGTGGATTCCAAATTTGAAACTGTCCAACAATTTGTATACTTTTTGGGTCTTGGAAGCTAGTTCCTGCGCCTTGAGAAAACAATTCATTCAAATTTTGATACACTAAAATATTGGATAGGCGTGGTCAATTTTTTTCAATTTTCAACAGATGCTATAGCATCGTTCATAGAATATGCATTCAAAGTTTTGTGCACTTATTTGTTGTAGTTTATGCGTACTAAGCAAATAACCAATTTTTTATTCCTTTTAAAAAGCAGAGGTGTTCTCAGTTTAGGTGGTACTATGGGCGTGTCCTTCAACCAATTTGGCTCATTTTCAATACCAACCTGTGTGCAAGTACTTCCAATGTTCCTGCCAAACTTGAAGTCGATGGCTTCGTTTGTGCGGCCAGGAGAATATTTACGATTGAAAGAGCACAGACGGACAGACACAAAGGCGAACAGACGGACTTGCTTAAACTTTCTTTTAGAAGTTGATGCTGATCAAGAATATATATATACATATATATTTATATATTTATGTGTTCTCTGATGCTTTCCGCTGGGTGTAGCAAATGTTTTGACAAAATGAGTATATCTCTTATCCTTCGGTGATGGGTATAAAAATAATTGCAAAAATAAATAATACATAGAGAATTTATTATAATTTATAACCGCCTTTGGCTGTTAAATATTTGGAAGCTGCGGAACAATTAGTTGGAAACAAACCTAACACATAACGATAATGAAGTCAATTATCAAAGTTCTTGTGTAAAGCGTTTACTCGTAAATGAAATATGTGACAAACTGAATAGAAAACAAAATTGCCCAATTTTGTGTAAAGGAAATTTTCAAAATTTACGAAAAATAATGAAAATAAATAATAATTTCCGACGCTTTGTCTATCACTACTATAAACTGAAAACTCATTAAGCGGCAAAATGTATGGTAACGAATAATATTAAAAATAATTTATTAAAATCGCTTCATGAAGAAGAAGAAGATTAAAAAAAAATTTCTGATAACGAGTTTTATTCGAAAATAGAAATGAAAATAGTAATGGAAATGGAAATTAATTATAATAATGTTATTATGAAGATGAATCATGATCCCGGGTGTCCCTCCATCCTTTATATTGTGACTTTGAACCGCGTTTTCTCTGCGATTTTCATAGAGAGTTTCTCGATCCTCGTCTTATTAACTGTGATTAAAAATGCTAAACTTTTTATTGATGCGTAAGGTAGGCAGTAGAGGGTTATGAACGAAACAGTATGTTGGATAAAAGCTTTGCTGGCACAGACGTACAAATTAGAATCCAACTGTTATTTTTCCATAATCCTTTCAACGAGCTCTAGTTGCTGGGATCGGTCAGTGGGCTTTCGCTGTTGGGCCAAATGTGTTCGTTGGCACAGAACCTGGGCCCGAAATGTCGAAAGACCCAACCAAGGACTCAGGTTTTTTAAAGTTGTGCAAGACAGTATTTTACTGCAATCGATATCCGTACCATTTATGCCGCCTATTCCTGGCCAAAATTGAGCTACAACTCGCATGTGTGAGTGGGAGCCTCTAAACATTGCTTGTCTTCAGCCGCATATAGGGAAAGGTTCAGATGCTCAATAGCGACAAAAATTTGTCCAAGATCCTTGATAGTCTTCAGCATCAGTGTTATGTCTCTTATATTGCGCTTATGTGAAAGTAAATCCTCGAACGTCCATGTATTGTATAGGGATAATAGGAATTTATATAGCAATTAAGTCCTTTCACAGGATCACATGGCTTCGTCAGAGTTCTGACTCATTCCTGCATGCTGCAGAGCTCACTACCGAGGCTCGTCGTTCTTTAACCATGCTGTTCGCTCTTGGAGCAAACTATCATCAGTGGCCTTTCCTAGCGTAACTGCGTATCCGCATTTTCAAGTTGAATGTCCGCATACACTAGTCCCACTGTCTACTCCTCACTTCCTATACTCCGTTCTGACCTACAGCAGGCTCCAACGTATAGGGGGCATCCTCTGAGTGGCTGGTTGGGCTGTTTGTGCTCCATATAGCCGGGTTTTTGTTGTGGAACAACAACACTTTTCGCGCCCCAAGTCGGTAAATACTCCGTCTTCCTATATTCCTATATCTTTATACTAAATTTTATCGTTTAAATTGAAACACCATGGGAGTCAGAACCCCACTTGCTATCCATCTCCGTCGGGAAATATCGTGGTGGCTGCGGTTTTCATCATTCCTAAAGCAAATAATTTGAGGTAATGATAGGCCGCAGCATTCCCCAGAGTGGGTTTATTAGGCTGTACGCAAAAAATAAATCTGGTTTTTCACCCGCAGTTGAGGCCGCTAGTTTATAAGGATTGTCTAACTCTCTGGAGGTCGTTGGTTATGCAAAATTGAGCCGTGTACCATTGGATGAGGTTTTATAACACGTACTAATGTTGAACCGAAGGAACACACAAAATACATGCCTTCCTGACCTACAGCATGCCCCCACGTATAGAACACATCCTCTGAGTGGCTGATCGCAGATAAGATAAAAAAAGATCTTTAAAAGCATGAAGCTACAAATCGTTCGTGAGAACATACTATGGACAGAGTTTGACGAAACAATTTGAAATTTTTAACTATGATGTGGAATTAATGCGCCTGGATTCTCAGCCAGAGCTTCGTGAAGTGTTTGGATGTTTCAAAAAGCTATTGTTCATCTATTCTCTTTAAATCTTTAAATTAATCGCTTCAAAGTTGATGAAATTAAATAATTATTCCGACCGTATTTTTGTTTGCACCCTGTATAAATTTTATGTTTAGCTATTTTTATAAACCATAAATTTTTTATTACTTACTTATATCATATTTTATTTTATTTTATTTATTTTTGTTTTTTTTTTTGCGAAAATTGTCTTTTTATGTTCGACTTTTATTACACATCGACAACTACTACTTCTAGCCAATCGTAAAGATTTATGGCAAATGATAATAGAAAATTGACACTATTGTGAATTATAATGACATTAAAAGTATACTAAAATTAAGTATTAAAAAAGAAAAAAAAAAAAGACAATGAAAATCATAATTTACTCGTAGCACAAACAGCCGTTACCTTAACTGTTGTGAATTGTTGTCAAATTGATAATGACATCATAACTTTGGATGAATTTATGAATCATAATTATATATCTTTACAATATAGTTCAGCCCAAATATATATCAAATGCATTGCATGGGTTAAATATGGTTTTCACAACCGCTGATTAGTATACATTCAAGTATATAAGTATGTAAGTATGTACAAATAACTTCTTTGTATTTTATGATACAATTTACGTATGTTTAGAACCGCAAACCGAAGTGAAACTTCGAAGCCGAAATATTCACCAACACTGTCTAACGCCTTTTGTTTCATATCGGCCTGCCTTTGGATTTGATACTTTGTGGTTTCAAGGCCAAATAAATAATCATCAAACCATTTTCACACATTTTCAAATTGTTTGTGAATGCATTGATCTGCTAAATATGCATCATCTGAACAAATGATAATCAGAAATGTCCAGTTTTGGGAAATAAGCCACAATCCATACCCAAGTTAAACATCACTGCCTTTAGCATTATTGGTCCATACTGGTGGGCTTTGTTGTGGAACAACATCACCTTTCCCCGTCTCAAGTCAAAAGATAGTCTTCTTTCTTATATTGTCTTCTGACCTACATTAGGCCCCCATGTATAGGCGACACCCTCTGAATGGCTGGTCACAGACAAAAAAAAAATTAACTTTAAAAACCTGAAGGTACATATCGCCGCTTAGTTTTTCAGCTTGATATCGTTCGGATGCAACAATTTCACCAGGCTTTCGAAGTTTGGGGCAAGTAGCACTTGCTGGGCATGAATATTCGATTTTGCAAGCGACGCAGATGATTCCCCTGGATTAACCTAAGCTTTTATTCGTTCAGGATTTTCATATAGAGAAAGTTGATTTTCTTGATCCCGTAAAAAGTTTAAGAAGACAACCTTTCCCTTGTACACTCGACTCAACGACTCTTTGTCCTCTCCAGTTGGTATTGATGACAAATCCATTCTCTTTTTCTTTCTGCATTTTTAACAACCGAACTGAAATAGCTTTCTACCATAGTCCTAACTGTAAAGTGCCCTCTCTTTGAGGGTGTGCTGACTATCGTCTAGTAAGCATTGAATTTTTTCATCCAACATATTTCGCGCGGCTGCAAAGTTTCCATCGCTTTGAAAATTTAAGGTTTTTTTTTTGTTTGCAGGAAATCTTGCAAAGACCTTTCCAAGTGTTTTCACTCTTAGCTAAATTAATCATTTCAGTCGCTTCAACTGCAAAAAACAAAATAATATGCAGTGCCGTAAATGTTGTTTGTTGACATTCATCCCTTTGAACTTTGATGTGCACTCGACGACAGCTTACAAACACTAAAAGTTGTCTATGGCCAAAAAAAAAAAAAAAAAAAAAAAAAAAAAAAAAAAAAAAAAAAA
>KK502697.1:42828-61827 GCA_000688735.1 Glossina austeni
GGTATCAAAAAATATTATATGGTATCAAAATTTCATTTTTTTTTTACCATAAACCCCATAAAGTATATAAATTCTGGGCCATTTTCAAACTTGGAGTGGATCTAAACATGTCCGTCTGTTCGTCTGTCTGAGTTCGCAACTGCGTACTATTTGTATTAAAAATTTTTCCCTTAGCGAAAATCAAGGTATCAGCTATAAATTTGGAGGTGACCCAAACTTTTCACAAGTCACGCCTACAACGCCCACATGCTTGTGCGACAAAAACTTTTATTTTTAAAATAAAAAAAATTAGCTGCACCCACTCCATTTTATAGGGCATGAAAAGTTAGTTCTTTTACTGTTTTTCTCTTTTTTAGGTTAAAAGTAGTGGGTATAAAAGATTCGGCCACGACCGAGTATAACTTTGTTACTTGTTTTTTGTTTTTAGTTTGTGCTTTTACAGTCTTTAAATCAGACATTTCGTTAAATTGTATCAAAATACTAAGAAAGCTCGCTATATTTATAGGCGAAATACTTTGTGTTTACAATAAGTTTTTTCTATTATGATGCGGGGAATCGTCTGTTGTTGATTCGAAAAACATCTTTTAAGAACGAGACAAAGAACCATAATCCGTACGCTTGTGTTCGTAAGGAATACTATCACGACGTGCCGCAAAAAATCACAGTCAGGAGGAAGGTCACTATTTTGGGCAAGAGGGATCCAATCAGGGCCAAAACTTCAAACATAGACGTGTTACGCAATTGGGTATGTATGTCATTTCAGAACCGCACTTCCAATATCGCATTTGACGGTTACCGTACGAGCTATGGCACGAACCAACGTTTATGCAGAGTTTACATCAACAAATTAGTCTCGTCTTGTCTTCACAAGGTTTTTATACTCTACACCGCTTGCGGTACGAAAGTACTGTACGTTAATACGGATGTATGCAACACCTAAAGGGACTTGATGTAGATCCACTTTTCACTAAACCGACCAATTCGTCATCACTTTCTGACATGATCTAAGTTTGTCTGTCCGTCTATCGGTCTTCTTTCTTTGTATCCAACCTGCAGTAACTTTGAGTTATATTGAGGGGATTTGGTGCGTCGGCATATTTTGGTTCAAGAACGGACGCTATTAAAAACGATTCGAACCGGACCAGTTTCTCGACCACTTCTCATATAACTCATTATTCAGTATCAGTTTCTGAATCAATTTGAACTTGTCCGTCCGTCCGTCTGCTCCTACTGTTTTCTTAGATTTTAATGAAGTTTGGGACATTGACCAGTTTTGGCCCAAAGACGTACGCTATTGAAAATCGTCCTGATCTGACCCTTTTTTCAAGCACTTCCATTATAAGGTTTTATTTTGACAACTTATTCTAAGAAGTTATTGTATGAATGACTGACTGTATTAAGCGAAATGATGTCGGGTATTTAACGGTGAGCCATGCCATACTTTAGTGCATTTACTTGTTTTTATATTTATGTTTCTTTCGTACCAGATGACCGTAGGTCACATCGTGGTATAATAATGCACATCTTGTGAGAAGAGTTAATTTTGATATCGAGCCCAAATTTATGAATATTGGTTTTTTTAGTGTTAATCATTAAATTAAGTTAAATTTAAATAATAAAAACAAAGTATTAATTCAAAGTTCAAATGAGCTTTAAGCACTTCCCATGTACATTTCCTTCTTTTCAACATCAATTACCGAAGAATATTGGAAATCCAAGGTTTTTCGCACGCTTTTGAACTTGCGCTCCAACCTGTCTATGATACTAAGAACTTTAATCTCACTCCGCTAAGATTTCTGGTTGAATTTAAATTCAATTCCTCCTTTCCATGAAATTTTAAAGAATTTTACATTTGCAATAACCTAAGGACAGGCATGATTAAAATGAACTCACAATTTCACGTTATTAAAGAAGGATAAATATTTTTGTATGCAAGCACTTGCGGAATTACAATGAAACGATAAAATTACTCTACCATGTACTCCTCCTTACTTTTACTGCAATATGAAAGAAGAGAAACAATATATTAAAAATACTTGAACAAAAAACAGAAAAGTTTTATAATATGCTTTCTTGAAATTCACAAAAAAAAAAAAAAAAATGGGCAAACAAACGGAACGTCAAGCGATATTGTCAAACCAACTAAAATTTTGAAATATAGTATGAAAAAGGTGAGAAAGTAAAGTTACGAATGTTTATCTATGAATGTGTGAATGTGAATATGTTTGCAAAAAAAATTTCATATTAAAATATTTATACAGTTTTTCTAAGTAATTAAATCCTTGACCTTTAAATTTACAATAATAATTAAAAAAGAAGAAGAAGAAGAAGACGAAGAAGACGAAGAAGAAGAGTTTCTCTCTAAGTTGTTCATCATCAAACCAAATATTTACCCCATGCTATGCAGCCCTATAAAATGATAATCATCATGTAAATGGGACATTGTTGACGTTGATCAGTAGCGTATAACGTTATACGCACACAGAAGGGAGACCAGGGAGAAAAACAAATAAATAAATAAAGAAAAAATTTCACATTTTTTAGTAACAGTTACAGAGGATGAATACTCATCATCAAGGTCATTACATCACGCGAAACATATTTCAGGCAGCGAGGGTAGTCCACTTCAAAATATTCTAATCATCGATTTTTTTCCTTAAGTACTTTCACAATGAGTGTGCGGCGGCATTTAATTTCGCTTCTTTGCACTGGACATGCGATTCAGAGAAATTAATAATGAGAGAGAGAAATTTTAAAAACTATTTCCATCTCGTTTCGAGAAAATCTCATGCGATTTTTTATGCTTAAATTTTTTTGCTTAAAATTGTAAAAAACTAAGATGAACATGATTTTGATTTTTTAAAGCTCTTACGAATATCTTTCAATCGTAAAATTTCCATTAAGTAATAGATTCAGATTACAATGGACTTCATTCGATATCGACAACCATAAATGGGCATCTGATGTTTGAAAAATGTCATATGAAAAGCTATTGTAAGAGTTGTCTTAAAAAAGATCAATATTTCCGTTAATCTATTCTTTTTCTATATACCCTACATGACTTGTCATACAGATATATCAGATTTGTGAGGACGTATGCAACACCCAGGAGGTATTAAGATATATCCGTCTTATATAATACCGATCGATTCAGAATCATTTTTTAAATCAATCTAAGCCTAACCTAAAAGTTGGTACGGACCTTTCTTGATCGATTGAGAGCCGATTTTAAAAAAATCGTTGCGATTTGCTCATGTATGCGCCCGCAATAGATAGAAGAAGCAAACATCAAAACTTTGCTCACATTTTATTAGTCAAACACTTATTGAGTCAATTGTTGTACATCGGGTACACATTGTAGTACCCGATCTATCTAAAAATCATACGAATTAATAAATGAAATAGTCATCGTGTATCTATATGTGATCCTACGAACTTATTGAGTCAGTTGTTATGTAGGCATATATATATGTTTAGTACACACAGGGATACCCGATCTATCTAAAAATCATATGAATTAAAATATGAAATAGTTATCCTGTGGCTATATGTCATCCTACGAACTTATTGAGTCAATTGTTATATAGGCATACATATACATGTAATACACACAGGGATAACCGATCTATCTAAAAATCATATGAATTAAAATATGAAATAGTTACCCTGTACCTTTATGTCAGCCTACGAACTTATTGAATCAATTACTGTGTAGGCATATGTATATGTTTAATAAACAAAAATATACCCGATTGTAATGAGACCGAGTTTGTATGTATATGCAAAATATATATTTAAAATATATATATATATATATATAATTTTCATATTAATTGTGATGAAAAGCATGAATATATGAGATGCGTAAGCAAAAGTTTGAGTATTTGTCATATTATTGCCATAATTTCTACAACTATTGATTGTCGAATATTCCTTTTTGGGAGGTAAAATATTTCCCTTCATTTTGTTTACATTATTCAATAATTTGATTAAAATATCTTTGAAATCTCTTGTTTCACTTTAATGAATATCCTTTATATTGGAGAAGACTTTTGTCAAAAATATTTCAAGTAGAAGTTATCTGCTTGTGTTATTAGTCGGTTGAACGCATAGAATATACTTCATTAGTTCTCTTCTTCTATTAAAATTAAGCAAAATAAATGAAACTTTTTGTACTTGTTATTGTTGTTGTGAATACGTAATTACAGCAATATTTTACATATGTGTATCGTTAAATATATAAAAATATAAGCAAATATTTATTATATACATATGTACGTAACAATGGAATAATTTCTTTTTCGCATTTTTTTTTATTTTTTTTTATATAGCAACAGTAATTAAAACTATGAAAGACAGGTTTGAAAATATATTCGGTTTTGGCCGAATCTGTCAATACATACTCATAGCTTATAAAGCTGGTAAATAGAAAGTAGATTTGTATTTAATCTCCACATAGCGATCACATGTCGTATTTTTGATAGCACCTTCTCGGTACATATCTAAACTAATGATGATATCTATATATATAAAGACTTTATTAGGATTCCTTTTTGACAGATGAGCCGTTTTCTTTGAAAATAGTTTTATCCCATTTTCGGCAAAAAGTTGATTATTCGTAACTATGAATACAATTTGTTAGGAGCTTTTTATACCCTACAACGCTTGCGGTGCGGCCATATATTAAGTTTGAACGGATGTATGCACTTGAGATTCAAGCAACTTTTATTATATCGATTCATTCAGAATTACTGTTTGCATCAATCTAATGTTGTCTGCCCCTCGGTCTGTCTGTCTATCTTATTTTCCTATGTTCAATCGGCAGACTATAATTTTTCAGATATTTCGTTGAAATTTAACATACCGACATGTTTTGACCCATGGACGGACGCTTTCGAAAATGGTTCGGATCAGACCACCTTTTCGAACACTCTCCAAAATAGAGTCTTATTAAAATCTTAGCTTATACAAAATTTCTGCAATTTTAAATCTATAATTCCGAAAAAGAGTTAATTATCTTTTTTTATTCCAAACTTTTGGCAGACAGGCCCAAATGACTCTACTAATTTTCCGAGCGTAATCTGACGATAACGGTGGATTTAAATTTGTATTTCCATTCCAGGCAAAGTTTCTCAAGTTCTCACAGTAAGTTGAACAAGCGGACGGACGGACAAACCAGTGCAGAACGAAATTTGGCTAAAGCATTAGAGTGATGAAAAACATCGAACAAAAAGAATTTCTAAACAAAGTTGAAAAGTCGCTATCGAAATTTAGGTACAGGCGGACTGACAGACTCATCACTCCGCAGAACAAGGAAAAGGATTTTAAGTACATCAGTGCAGTTTTCAGTTAAAAGTTTCCACAATGCAATTATGATACGAGTACATGGACAAACGAACAGCACTACAGAAAAAGATAGACTTGCCAAAATCAATGGAAAACTAAGAAGAAATTCAGCATAAGCTGCTGTTGAAGATTTAATTATGATTTCAAAAGATGGACAGGCAAACAGAAGCTACTATTACTATTTCGTGGTAAAAAAATTTGAGAAAAAGTTGCTTTTACTGGACAAAACTTTAAGATCGTAATCATAGTTCAAACATATGGAGAGGCGGACGGAAAAGGGTGAACTTGGAAACATTTGAGACAAAGTTCCATTCCGGGAAAACGATTTGAAGCCGTAAATGCGAATTTAAGAGCCAGGCAGATGAACAGAATGCTTGCATAGGGAGCAATAAAATACAATTTCAGAGAAAGTTTCTTTTACTAGCTAAAGTTTTAAGATCGCAGCCTTGATTTAAACATACGGAAATACGGAAGGCAAAAGGGAGACTTGGTTAAAGTGGGGTAAACAAATTCGAGGCCAAGTTTGTTTTACTGGCCACCGCTTTAAGGTTGTAGCCGTGGTTTAAACTGATGGACAGACGGACGGAAAGGGGAGATTTGATAAGAAATATTAGAGGCAAAGCCTATATTTCTGAAAAAAGATCTGAAGTTGTAAATGTGACGGACGGACGCACGGACAGAAAAAAGCATCTGCTCCTTGGCTATAGGGCCAATCGTATCCGGGATTTGGAACTAGGAAACAAAAAACCCCCCAAAGGGGAAGACAACGTTTTAAAGTCATATTAATCTGTTTGTAACGAACGGACAGACATGGCTAAACAAAAACCATTTTTCATAGTAATCTAGACTGTCGTAGGGTTTCCAATCTATATTCTTGCACGTTAAAAACATTTTTGCAAATCTAACATACCACCGCTCCCATGGGTATAATAAAATTGTGTACAAATGACGTCGGATTAGTCGAAAAATTACAAAAGCAAGGACATTTTTCCCCCTAACAATTTTGCAAAGTTAGCTAATTTTCATGGCAAGCGAATTAAAAACGAAACGAAACTAAAAACAAAACAAAACAAAAAAAATGTTGAAATGAACATTACGATACGAAAGATACCTAAGTCGTCCGTCTATACATGAGTATGAATTATTATGCCACAACAACATAACGCAAACATACGATATAAACGAGTATTATAAAACGCCATGGTATGGGTATTTATTGTGCGATTTTTTCATTCAGCTTAAATTATCAAAACGCATGCATGTCGACTTTTCTTTAGCTTTATTTGGAAATCATAAATTACTTGATGTGTGTATTAATTTTACGTTGTAGTAAAAATTTTGCAGTTTTTACCGTGCCACAGTACATAAGTAATATGTGGAATAGTAGGCTAAATAATCGGAAAAGTTTATTATAGAAAATTTGAATCGGATCGATTAATTCTTCCGTCCATTATATCTTTACCTATATATATATGTATAGATATATATATTTTACATAATAAAAAAAAAAAAGTCCAAGCTCTTGTACAATCGGTCTGTCGGTCTTGTCGGTCTACTATTCTCCTAGTTTTCTTATTCATTTTAGTTTATTTATGCAAATTTCAAGTACTTGCCAACGAGCTCCACTCTCTCTCTCTCTCTCCCACTCTCTCTTATGTTAGCTTCCCTTTCCCTTTATTACTTTACTGTTAATGGTTCTGCTTATATGCATATAAGCAAACATATAATTATATGAAATTTCATCATTCCCTAATAGTAATAGACACAAACCTACTATGTTAGCTTGCATTATATGAACGTATGGACATATACATATTCATATACATATATATATATATATATATATATAAGTATGCATATCTCTGCATATCTACAATGTTTGGTGGTTGCTATAATTGAAAGCAATTTTATTTTACAAACCGGAAGTTTATTACGGGCATATAAAAGCAGTTATTTAAAATATCATTCAATAGATTCTCGCTCAGCACTTTTTTTTTTGTTTTTTTGCGGTAACTGCAGCTATTAATATAGAAAAATTTCAAACATAATTTAGATTCGGTTTTTTTCTTTTTTCCCCTCTTCGTTTATTATTTTTTTTTAGTTTTGCTGTTGAAAATAGTTTTGGTGAAATCGTATATATATATATGGGGGCGCGTGTAAAGAATATAAACAAAAAATTAATATTTAATGTTTTTTATTTACTCTACACTTAATTCACATAGTATTTCGTTAATGAATTTTACTTTTAGATGCTTTTCAAAATATAGCAAACAACTAATATTTAAGTTTAGTAAGCGAGATGCTTTTAGATCTGATTGTCTGCCCATTCGTACGTTCGTTAATTACCTTAATGTTTACGGAAAATTAAAAAAAAAAAAATAAAATAAAACTTATCATAAACATAATTATCTGAGATTCTCGTTTTTACACAATTCCACATTTACACGGTTTTCAAATTTTGATAAAAATTAATCTTTTGCTTACTGAATTGAATGACTAGTAATGTGTTGCCATTGTTTTGTAAAACTTCAAGTTTATTCCTCTTATTATTATTTTTTGTCCGTCGATCTGACGATCTGTTATTTATCTCAATGTTCGGAAAAAGAAGAAAATGAAAAGCAGTATATAAATTTAACCTTTTTATCTGATATTCCATCATGTTCATTAACTCACCAAACTTTTTTTACACGATTCCACATTTACACGGTTTTCGACTTTTAACAAAAATTAGTCTTTTGCTTTCTGCATTGATTGACTAGCAACCTGTTGTTATTGTTTTATAAAAATTTAAGCTTATTTAATCACATTTGTCTGTCCCATAGCTCTTACGTTAGCTATTTATATGTTTGAAAATAATAGAAATAAGAAAATCCGACAATAAGCTTAAGCACTAGCCTTTTCATCTGAAATGTCATTATGTTCACTAATTCGCGAAACTTTTTTACATAATTCCACATTTGCACGGTTTTAATATAAATTAATACTTTGCTTTCTGAATTCGCTGACCAGAAAGTTGTTGTCAAATTGTCATTTTTTTGTAAGACTCAAAGTTTAATTAACCACGATGTCCTTCCATCCGTCCCGTCGTTAGCAGTGTCATCCACATAAGATGGCAATTTGTTGCAATTAGCTGTCATTATAGAATATAGCCAATCATTGGGGAAATTCGTGCAATACGGGGACGGTCGGAAAAAAAGGAGGAAAGAGAAAGGGATAGGTAGGTAGTGTTCACAGACTAATGGGTGCGTGTCCAATCGGCAAGTGTTAAGTCTCTAACGACTGAGCTTCTAGTATAACTACGATCAAAGGTAACTCTAGCTCAATTTCAACCCATGCACACAGACTTTGTAGTCGCGATTCTTATCTTCTCAGACACTCATGCGAATAATAAAAAGACAAACAATTAATGACATTTAATGTTCAAAATTTAAATGATAAATACAGATGGTTCTGACGTCACGTAACACTATGCGATGCCTAAATACATCAAAAAATATACACATTTGTTTGTATTGCTGTATTTGCTCCGTCCGTCTCACGTCAGGCTGTAATCATCGTTGTGGCTAGAATCCTAAAAAAGTCTCATCGACGCGAAACGATAGGGCCTTTCTTTTACAGTTTTTGAGTGGATCTTAGGGTTGTCTACCATATTTCAAAGTATAATAAAACCGAGCAAGCATTGACCCACAGTTGTCGTAAAACATAAAAACATATGATAATGTTTTCAATTTGGAATAACTGCTGTAAAGTGCGGCCAAATCCATTGTACTTGACATAAAAACGATAATCGCCTTACATGCGATACGATAAGCGTTAGAGGTAACGGTATTGCTTACGAATATCGTATGCAGAATAAAATAATCGCGTAGCCGAGTAGATAAGAGTCGCAACAATTGACTCGATATTCGCGGGAACAAAGCTCAGGTTAGTGTCCTAGCTGGTCCTACCGCACTTCTTTCTCTCCCTCTCACCATGATGCTGGGATATCCACTGAGTGATGAATAATAGTAAAAGGAAAAAGTAAATGCATTACGAAAAGATTTGGCGCAAGTGCAATGTGATCGTGTCCTGTGAAAATAAAAATGAAGCCACAGCACACTAGATTTAAAAGCTTAAATTCTGCACCTAATTGGTTTACTTTTTACTCCAATTATTTAGCGAATCGTTGTCCTGCTTCTTCTAGTTCTCATCCTGGCCAATAATTCGTAGAAAACGTAACAAGTCAACTTAGAGAAAATTTTTATATACACCGAACAAGAGAAGATCGACTTCACCATTCCTATCGGTCTGCCTTATGTTCTCTTCAATATTAAATCTAAAATTTGTATTTTCATTTCATTTCATTTCATTGTAAAAAAGTTTGTGATACTTAACATGCTGTCTTGTCATGACTGTTGAAAAGAAGAATAAATATTCCCCTAAAATGAGATAAGCAAACATTTTTAAAAGAAGATATAATATTACTTACTATACCAAAAAGTAATTAAAGGAAACACCCTAAAAGGAAAATTGCTAGCACAAATAAATATTTATATATATATATATATATATATATTTGTATATGTACAACAGATGCAGAGAGAGAGAGAGAGAGAGCGAGAGAGATTTATCAACGTGAAAAAGAATCCTGAAAATTGCTTACATTAAAATAATGACTTATACAGATAACTAGCAAAGCAATATGAAAAATTTATGCATTTTTTCGTACAGTAACTAATAGTAGAAAAGTCCCATTCCCCTATACTCCCTTCGCTTGAATACATTTCTAATATACATTTACATTTCTAATGTACATATATTTTTATAAATTCGTAGCGGAAAAAAAAAAATGGAAAACTTTTAATAAATTCCTCCGAATAAATGATTTTTTAAATTCATATCAACGGTCATTAGTCCAGATCGCCTAGCTGGAGATTTGAAATCTCTTTGTAATCAAGTATTGGTTCCACGCTAAACACACTATCGCGACAATCGTAGAATTGTCAAAATCGACATAACTCGAAATAATTTATTACATAAAATTGAGGTTAGAGTTGAGTTGAACTGAACGATCAGAGCGAGCATCGTTTTCGAGAACAAAATCCTCGCAAAGAAATAATGAAAACTGTTTCGAAAAGATGTTGTTCATCCAAAAAACGTGGCTTTCTTCAAACAATCTACAAATTATAGGCCGATTGGAGTGGGGACCACTATAAAGTTTCAAAAGTTATTCCCCCTAAGCATGGTATTCTTGTTCAAACTTCCCTCCCTCCAATATTTAGCATTCACTGGCTTATTACAGCGGGCTTTTGGAAATTCCGAAAACTATTTCTGCCGCTCGTAATACTCGCTGAAGGTTTTGTCTACATTTAAAGTGTATATTGCCTTAGCTTTCTCTTCCAAAAATGTAGTAACGATCAGCAAACTAGAAAGAAACCCGCTTAGGAAATCCGAAAAGAAATTTCGAAAACTGTTCCTGATACTCACCGAGGGTAGTTGGTTGAGAGAGATTTCCCACCTACGGAAATGTATTGCAGTGTAATAACTGATGCGATCATTGGGAACCAAGAGGCATAACTACGTCTATTAATTTAACTTTGACGCTTTCTAACAGAGACTACGTAAGTAATGCTGTAGGGTATTGAATCTAATCGCTTGGTTTAAACAATACACGACCGCACAAGTCACTAAAGCCTCATTTCTTGAAGCTTTGAATGGGCATAAGTCACGCCATTTGGGGGAAACTTTTGTGTTTGTTGCATAATTCCAAGGACAGTAATGGCTTACGAGTCATGAATAGCGTAAGCTAAAGCGCACGTAACCATCATTCAAAGTAGAGAAGCCATCAATATTGACGATACGATGAATATCCACAATGGATTTATACGGAAGGGTCTGGATAATGATTTGTTCCAATCCAATAAAATCACGTTTCAGAAGTCCTACCAACAATAATTGATGAAATTACGGCCAAAAGTCATGCTATCGTCCAGCTTTCAATATAAAGAAAAACTCGCTCAGGTAATGTTTGTAATTCTTAGCTAAACTGCGCTGCTCTTCTCGTGGCTATTACTCTCTCTCTCTCTCTCTCTCTCTTAACAAGGCTTTCAATAGACCAGTTATTGTTTGTTTGAACGGTGTTTCCGTTCTTACGATGGTACCCAAATTTGCGTTATTCTGTGGATAGTCTTAAAGGATTGTTTGGGTTTTCCGCACGGAATCCGTATAATTCCTAAAAGGGCCTAGCAATGCACAATATATATATATAACATATATATATAACATATATAATAATATGTGTAAAAAAAAAAAGTTTTTCACATTAAAGCTGCGAGTGTTGGATGCAAAATTATGCACTCAACGCTTCAAACACTCTAAAAGTTTCAATTACGGCGCATGCTACGCAGAAAACATATATTCTTCTTTAGATTTCTCTTTCAAAAATGTATAGCAAAAACGGACCAATTAAAAACGAAGCGACTTTCGAGATCAAAAGCTTCGAAAACGAAATTGTCAAAAGCATTGCAGTCACCCACTGCATTCGATTAAGGCTTTCTCTGCGTCTACAATACGTGTTCTTTCTTCGACTTATTTTTCAAACATATGATAATGAGTAGGCGGTTGGACGACAAGTTGCTTAGAAGATCTAGCAAAAAATATTCGGTGGCCATTACCGAAAGATATGGTAATGAATGGCCTATTAAAAGGGAGGACACTTAGAAGATCTGGCAAAGAATTTCGGAGGTCATTACCGAAAGAAATGGTAACAAAGGTCAAAATTATACAGGAAGTCGCTTAGAAGATTTGGTAGTAAATTTCGGTGGCCTTTACCGAAAAATGTGGTAATGAATGGCCAATTAAATGGGAAGACACTTAGAAAATCTGACAAGGAATTTCGGTGGCCATTACCGAAAAATGTGGTAATGAATGGCCAATTAAAAGGTAAGACACTTAGAAAATCCGACAAGGAATTTCGGTGGCCATTACCGAAAAATATGGTCACCAATGGCCTATTAAAAGGGAGGACACTTAGAAAATCTGACAAGGAATTTCGGAGGCCATTACCGAAAGATATGATAACAAAGGTCGAAATCATATATGAAGTCGCTTAGAAGATTTGGTAGTAAATTTCGGTGGCCATTACCGAAAAATGTGGTAATGAATGGCCAATTAAAAGGTAAGACACTGAGAAAATCTGACAAGGAATTTCGGTGGCCATTACCGAAAAATATGGTAACGAAAGCCAAAATTACAAGGGATGTCGCTTAGAAATTCTAACAGGAATTTTTCGGTGGTCATTATCGATATTTCACCATGGAATTCAATTAAGGTATATTCTATGTACCCAGTTTTTTTTTTTTTCTTAGTCTGGATGATTATTTTCAAAACTGCGAGAACTGCTTCGGACTTCTAGGATATTAGGCTAAGTCGTTCTCTATGTGGAGAATGCATGTTTTTAGGATTAAAAAAGAAACAAAATTTTTTCAAAGAAATTCTGAAAACTAACGTCTTTCTTTTGATCGCAAAGCGAATGCTTGCGCTCGTCTCCTTTTAGGATTGCGTTAGTTTTTGGACTTTTCGGAACATAAAAAAGCGAAAAAAAGAAAACGAAATGCATCAAAAAGCATACTTTTTCTCTTTTCATGGCTAGTTTAAAATCTGTATGCTATATAGTTTGCAGCAGATCTCCAAAAATACTTTCTTAAAATGTCAACATGAACTTGCTAAGTTCTCACTTAATATTTCCACACTTATATCAATGCGACGTTAGTGCAAAAGGACAGAAATGCGAAAATGATTCGCTTTGAAATCTGGTTTCATGGCTGCAGCAAAGGCAGCAAAGCAAAGTGAAATCATTTCATTTTTCATTTTATTAGATTTTTATTCATTTGTCACTCACTTGAAGCATTTCTATCGTAAACCACTGTATACAAATATCTATATATATATATATATATATATATATGTATTTATAAAAGGAGCTTAAAGTAGCTTTAACATCATCTTCAACATGCACATGCACCAAATTTGTGAGACAGGAAGTACAAAAATTTCTATTTTTTATGCTTAAAAGCATCTGAACGACATCTTTATTTTATTTCACTATTTCACTGCATGGAGAGAAATTATTTCTTAAATAAGACGCTAAGAAAAATACATTTTAAGATGTCTTTGGTCGCCGGCTTTAAGGTGTCAACTTATATATGAGTGCAATAAAAGCAACAACAACGACAATTGTCAAAGAATCTTTTTCTATATATATACATATATACATACATATACACAATATATATATATATATATATATATATATATATATATATATATATATATATATACACAATATATATATATATATATATATATATATATATATATATATATACACGATATATATATGTACATATATATATGTATATATAAACGATATATATATGTATATATAAACATACATATATACACGATATATACATGTATATGTATATGTATATTGCATATATATACACACTGGAATATCAATGAATGCTATTTCATACAAAATCCATTATACGTAGTACTTATACATGACATGGCATAGAGAACTAGAAGAAAAACGAATATACTTAAGTTAAAGAGAATGTTACAAATAAGCACAAGAATAACATAACATAACAAGAATGAGGCAAAAGAAAGAAAAATCAAGATGATGAAGAAGACAAATAAAAAGGTGTCAATGATACTAAAAACGTAACCACCTACTGTTGTACCGCCTTTTCTAAATCTTTAGACACTAATGCTTACACAGAGTAGCTAACTATATACATATATACATATAATAACGATAATAATAACAATAATGATGCTGACGATGAGGTTGTACTTGAGCTATTTTAACTAATTCGTGCATAACTTTGTGGTTAGACAAACAACATACAAAACTTTTGTTACAAATTTAATACTTAAAAAAAGAAAAAAAAAGAAAGCAAAAAAAAAAAAATGGAAAAAAAGAAAACGTAATAACAAGAATAAAAAAAAAAACCATAATAACAAGAATATGTTCATCAGTGAGCACAACTTTTAATAAAAAGAAAAATTTCATAACAAGAATAATTTAAAAAAGTTTTTTTTTAATTTTTTTTTTTTATTAAAAGTACTTGGTTGCAGATAATGGAATGTTTAAAAAAAAGTTGTTTTAAAACAAAATGTAACGAAAAAAAAAAAACAACGCTAATCATTGAAACACGATGAAAAATTATTTCTAGCCTGAAGCAAATTGTGGACACAACAAATTTCCTTTTGTTGTTGTTTAAAAAAAGAAACCGTGCTAGCAAAGCCGACTAATAAATACCCTAATCCACTACACTAAACTATCACTGTTGCTACTACTGCACTACGCTACACTACCATAAGATATTAAGAAATTATATATTGTTACTTCATGAGGCACGTTTGCCATAAGAACCCTTAAATTTTGTGGTTGCCCTAAAAACAACTCAATGTGGCCCAAATTAAAAAAAAAGGAAAATTTTCTACAATTCTTAACCAATTCTCATCATAAAGCAGGATAATCAGTGCAACTTACACCTTTTCCAATGAAGTCTTTCTTTTTGCTTTGCAGGGAGAAGAGTTCAAGAAGTGCTCCCGTCCAAAAACAAAAAATTTCTAAATTCATTTACCATGCCGCAGTACTAGGTTTTCCCGACTTTTTGTTAGGAAATCATTTTTTTTATTTTCTTATATAACCAATCATTCAGGGGATGATCGCCTATTCGTGTAACGCGGTGACGGTCCGAAAGAAGTGAGGAAAGAGAAATAGGTAAGTACGTGATGACCACAACCAAGGTATGGCTAATCGATAAGTGTTGTGCCTTTATCGACTAAGCGCTCACTATAGCTGCGAACACAGTAAAAGCTACTTTACTTGAGACTTGAATCTATGAACACTGGGTCGCGATTCTTACTTACTCGACCACTCATGCGACCACATCTCAAGTAATAATAAAAATACCAAGTTTTCTTCACACCGACTTTTCCAAAACTCGGCGTTATTTGGAGATATGGTTTGATCTCATTCATGTCCCATAAGACTTGCCTTAAGTTAAAACATGCCGGTATAACATATTTCGTCAAAACATTATCAGAAATTGTGACCAGTAAATGGAGGAAAAAAACGGACCGACAGACGGACATCGCGCAAACTTGCTACCCTCTGTTAGCGTAACTTATACAAGAAAAAAACAAAACAAATAAAAACTTATAACCAGATATAGAACTTTTCAAAATGCGGCCTTATAAGGACAGCGATTTCAAAAATTATTGTTTGGTCCAATGAGCTTTTCAAACGATTTGTCTTAACTTAAAACACGGCAGTGTAGCGTGTTTCGTCATAATACATCCATTCTGACAAACAATTATGATTTATAAGTAGAAGACAAAAATGGACAGACAGACGGACATCGTTCAAAGTTAATACATTTTTTGATGGCATAATTCTTTAAAAAAGAAACCAAATGAAAAGGTTATAATCAGTCAAGGCTTACCTTTAGAAGCCGTGCATCACTTCACCTACTACAACTCATTAGTCATTTATCAAAATATTATATCTTGCTTCCCTCAAAAGGCATATGTTAGATGGAAGTCCTTTTATTGGACGAAGTTCAAAATGTCAACTGAACAATTAATTTTCCCATCAAATATCTTATTACAAACTGTTAGAAGGTCACGAAAACCTCTATATGCAGCGAAGCTCAAGAAATGGATCTACTCGGTAGACTTAGTTCTTATGTCAAACTGTTACTTACGATCAATTTTTAGATTGGGAAGAAACATATAGATCAACGAGGTCCAAATTTAATCCGGTTCATTTTTATGTCAAATTTTTATTATGGAACAATTTTCATTAAAAATGTTAAAAATGAGATCCTTTTGCCTTACCAAGGTTTACTTTTAATGAGACCCCTTATGTACGACGGGAAGCATAATATAGGTCGATATGAGGAATTTTTATGCTTACGGACCTATTTTCATTTTAGATTGTTAAATATTAAATCCTTTTGTCAAACGTGGGCGCGCTTTCTTTGGCCCATTCGACTCAAACATGTGGGCATACTTTTATCCAGTGATTTTTCTCGAGAATTGTTTTTATTTAACTACATTTCCTAAATAACGTCTTAACTGAATACTGATCAAAAATTGTGCTCAATTCAACCTATTCGCAGTTGCGGAAGTCCCCTGTCAAAAAGCAAAACACATCTGTCAACATATTTTTAAAATTATGATATCCTGAATGAAACAAATATATGCAAGTATCACACGCACAGACGGCCAAGCCAGCTTAACTCAATTAAGTTTGTTATAATAAAATGTCGGGCCCGTTTTAAAGTTTCGCCGCTGTCCCTTATACTTCTTCACAAACTAAACACACCGTATACCATAAGCGATGAAAGGTACAATGAAATCTTTTAAAAGCATTCACAACATATTAGGCTTAGGGCGAGGAAATACTCTATGAATACGTATGTGCATGTGTGTGTGTGTGTTTGTGTGGACACGTCAGGACAAATTTTGTGAATGAATTATCCTTTTAAAGTCTAAGGCACACGGAAATATCCTATGAATACATGCGTGTGTGTAGACATGCCAGGCCAGCTTTTGAGATCTACGCCTTTGTTTACTAATAAACATAGTTAACGTATATATATATATATATATGTCACGATTCTTTCTGCATTGTACAAACTCACTTTTGCAAGTTTTTACATAAATATCCGACAAAGAAGAACAATTTTTATACCTATTACTGATAGCCTTCAGCTATCCTTTCATCTCAGTGCCCAACTGAATTTAAGCATCACAATCTCCACAATTCATTTATGCATGACACGCGATTAACTCTACCCCATTGGAGTCACTCGTTCACTCGTTCACTCGTTATTCTGTCCGTCTTTCCATCTTCGAGCTGTTATTATGTTTCATCTTTTGTACTCTAGTAGTATTGGTTAATACGGTTCAAGCATCTTATAAAATATACGCAGGAACATATGCTTGATGACCATAAGATTCAGAGTCACGACAATAAAGCATTTCCGTCTACTTGTTTGTCCGTCCGTCGGTCATTTGTTATTGAAGAGTTCATAATGTACAGCAAGTTTAAATTTTGATTAAAAATTTTTAATCCATGGCCATGCATCTAACAGAGTGAGAACAATAAGGCACTTCATCTGTCTATTTATCTATCTGTCGGTCCGTCATTTGTTATTAATAAGTTTATTATGTGTAGAAGTTTGAAAGTTTGAATAAAAATTTCTCAACCAAAGCCACCCCGAAATAGGCGCGGCCTTCCCCCAATTACATGTTTAAATTTTACACCTAAGCATTGACTTTTAAGTTTGCTAAAATATTTACCAAGGGCACGATTCGATTGTGTTTATGTGATGCTCAAAAATGGTCAACCCCGTAGTTAACAAAATAACGGTCTTTTTGATTAAAAGGGATGTGAAAACTTCCCCTTTAGACGGTGTGGCAACTTTAAGTTATTTATTTCTTTCTACTTCGAAATATTCGTGTAAGCAAACAAAGCCGTATAAAGAAATGAAAGAAAAGAAAAATACTAGCAACGATAATTAGAAGATTGTCAAGGATTAGATTTCTGCAAATACGAGACGTGGAGCATTTTTTTTTTGCGATCTGCAGCTAAGTTGGATGAAAACATGATTCCAAATATGACATACAATAGTCACGATCAAACAATCGATATATACTCGGTAGGGTACAAGTTCGGGACGTCGGCTGTGTGCTTACTCGGTGCGTTTTATGCCTATACTTCTCCGAAGGCTCACTAGAAGTAGGGAGAAGGCAAACTCTACCGCACTAAGATTCGAATCTGGGAACGCAGACTTGATAGTCACGTTCGGGTGTAGTTCTGGTGCTCAGGAGATAACTAGACTACGAAAGCTTACCTAACGAATAGGCGATCAAAGTTCAATTGCGCTCGGACGCTTATTTACTATAAGCTATAAACTTTTGGATGCTTAGATGGATCAAAACATTACAAATATAGCTTCTTAAAGGGCTATAAAAGGATTACGAAGCTCGGATGCTTATTGACTATAGACTATAGACTTTTGGATACGTGTTTCAAAGCTTTACAAATAGGGACCTGTAAAAGGACTAAGGAGGTTGGATGCTTATTTAAGGACTATAGACTTTTGGATACGTGCTTCAAGGTTTTACAAATATGGCTTCTTAAAGGCGCCTGTAAAAGGGCTATTTCTCCAGCAATACATTCCCGATAATCCTTACAGTAAAATTGAGAGGTAACTAAACGTTTATTTTAAGAGATTGATTTACTCGCATGTTTGCTTTAAGTATATATGAAAGCAAGTACCTACCAGGGTCAGTCAGTCTGTCCCTTCTCTAGGTTTTTACTATACACGAAACTTCAAACGAAAAATAATTGGTAGTAACTGAAATAAGGACAGCTTGGTCTTCTTTTTTTTTTGATTTTTTTTAAACTAAGTCTAGTGATTTATAGTATTTCTATTACTAATAATTCAATTATCTGAACCGAATTCATTTATTTTGTCAGCATCTCTATCATAGTTTACTATGTGAATATATATAAATAGATATATATATATATATATATATATATATATATATATATATATATATATATATATATATATATATCTA
>KK502697.1:70854-87046 GCA_000688735.1 Glossina austeni
ATATAATAATTAGATTGATTTAAAATAATTACTTTTAGATTCTATATACTTGTACATACTTGCACATTCTATGCATAGCTAAAAAAAAAAAAAAAAAAAAAAAATTAAAATCTGTTTCCGTTTACTAATGGTGCGCGCACAAAAAAACGAAAAAAAAAAAAAAAGGAATTGAAAAACTTTTAGAGGTCTAAGTAAGCATCACATTCTATAGCTTGAGTAAATATAATACACACTTCTACATACAGGCGACATTGAAAGGAAATTAATTTAATTAAAATTTAAAACAAATTGAAATTTAAAATGAAATCGTCAAGAGCGCTTTAATTTTAAAGTAAACCTTTATGGCACTTCATTATCACACGCATATGTAGGCACAGATGCAGATGATTTTATTTAAATAAAGGTAATTCACTATATTTGCAGGTTTTTTTTCCACCTTTTTACGTTCTTTTTTTTTTGTTTTTTTTGCGTTTTTGTTTTTTACGTAAGCGCCTATACGTGTGTATTTTAGTTGGTTTCAGAAAATTAATTTTATTTACACTCTCTACAGAGTCATATTAAAATTTCGCTATTAAATGCATAAATGTGGAAAATTTAATTACAATTGTTTTTCATACGATGCGATGACAGGAGAAAAAACTAAAAAAAAAAAAAAAAAGAGAAATAAAACACGAAAACACTCTACACATTTTTGTTTGGTTTATGGTGAATTCTTAATAAGTTCCATGCAGCAATATAACAGACTTTCCCCGCCGCAGATTTTATATTTTAAGCGGTTTTTTTTTTTCTTTTTTTTTATTTACTTTTTTATTATCTCTCACACACAGAGAGTGTAAAAAATTGCATGCACTAATTCTAACGCATAGAACGTTGTACCGATTTGGTCATGCAAGGTTGCCTGTCTATTTAGAAGCATCGCACTAAGAATTTTGGAAACTCGTAACAATCCAGCCGTGCCCCTTTTCAGTGGGTGTGTGTCTGTATCGCTATTTCTGTTATAAGTCTTTGTCTAGAGAAACAATTTTAGTTTTATATTTTTCCTTGTTTGCCTGTCCATCTGTCAGTTGACCTCATATCTTTACGTAGAGGAACATATTTAATATTAAATTTTTTCTTCTTTGTCCACTGATTTAGACAGAGGGACCACTCTGTCCGTGAATTGAAAACAGTATTGCGATCTCATGTCGTTGTTTAGAAAATGATGTTTAGGTTTAAATTTTTTCTGCTTTGTCCATCAATTTGGACAGGTCCCTCTGTCTTTATAGATGGCTTCCTGTCTGGCCGTAAGTTAGGAATACTATTACGACCTCACATTTTTGTTTAGAAGGTATTCTTTGCCCATCGGCCTTGCCAAGTCCCTATGTCTTTGTCCGTCTGTCCGAAAGTTAAACACATTATGACGGTCTCATTTCTTTATTTAGAAACTAACTTTAGCCTTCGACCCCTTTTCCTTCCCTTTCTATAGATTTAGTCAGGTCCCTTTGTTAGTTGTTTCTCTGTATATCTGCCAATCGATAAAGGGGTGTTAAGAAGAGAATGCCATAAAGCTTTTCCCGTTTGTCGGGCTGTTCAGCAACGTCTGCCTCTTCGTCTGCCCGTCGGCCACGCCTTCTGCCTTTTAACTAAAAGCTCAATTACGAATTTCGATTTCATTTGAAAGAACAAATATAATCTTAAGCTACTTTTTGCAATGTCTATCTATCCTTCCGTCTTTCTGTCCTCTTGTTTTACGACTTAAGAAATCATGGCTGCGACTTCTATGCCTTTTAAAGAAAAACAAATTTTCTTACCTATCTTTCTTTTTTACTCTAACTACTTAGTCATGTTCAAGTGTTTACTGTCTGTCTTTCTGTTGAGCTTTTAAATTTTTGCTTACAAAAACAAATTCAGTTTCAAATTTGTCCGTCTTTGTCTATTGATTTAGTAGTACCTGTCTGTCTTTCTAATCTCTGTTCTGGGTGTACATTTGAAAATATCGAAATTACGATCGTTCCTAAAAAAGCAAACTTTCCTCAACCTTTTCTTTCTTATTTTAATAATTTAACCCTGACCAACGTTTTGTCTGCCCATTCTTCCATTAAAGGCACGATGAAGATCGTTTTTCTTTAGGGCAGAAATTTAGTCTTAAATGTAGTCTTAAATGCTTTCGAATTTGTAATCCCTGTCTATCTGTCCGTCTCCAAATACCACTATTAAGATCCTAAACATCTGTTTAGGAAAAAAAACCCAATTTTAAATAACTTTCTCGTAAATATATTTTTTCTGTCTGTCCATCCATTAAAATTTCGATTAAGAAACGAAATTTCTGTTTACTGAAAAATTTAGTTTACCATTTTTTCCTATTGCTCCATGGGCATAGCCAGAGTCTACGTATTTGCCCGCCACTTATTAGGTTTCGTGGAAATCGCTTTTACTAAATATATTTATTTTTCCGAAAATATTTACCTTGCAATTTAGCGAGTTGGCCTGGTCTGGCCTTGTATGTCCTCAGGCGAAATCCTGTTCTGAATTTTGGTGCAAATTATTTACAATTATTTAATCGATTCAGGACGGTCTGTCTATCTGTATGTGAATCCGTTTCCTTGTCATGCCCGTCACCGAAGGATCAGAAGTATATTCGTTTTGTCAAAACGTTTGCAACGCCCAGAAAGACGCATCAGCACGTCTGTCAGTCTGTGTAATGTCTGTTGTAAGCATTTTCCTGACCGCAAAAGTGAAACTATCGACTTTAAATTTGGCAGAAATATTGGAAGTTCCTGCACGCAGGTTGGTATTGAAAATAGGTTACATCGGTTGAAGGACACGCCCGCAGCACCACGTAAACTGAGAACACCTCTGTTTTTCAAAGGAAATGAATAATTGGTTTTTTGCTCATTATTCATAAACTATTGCAAGTAAATGCACAAGAATTTGAGCTCATATTCTATGGGCGATGCTATAGCATCTCTGCACGAAAATGGGAAAAATTGACCATGCCTACCCAATATTTTAGTGTATCAAAAAATATTTTTCTTTCAATGCCTTTATAAGGCGCACGAGCAAGCTGGAAAAACCCGATAAAGTATATAAAGTCTTGGACAGTTTTAAATTTGGAGTGCACCTAAACATGTCCGCCTGTCCATCTGTCTGTCTGTTCACTTATGTAGTATTTGGGATAAACATTCTTCCGCTAGCGAAAGTGAAGATATCGCATAAAAATTTGAAAAATAATTTGGAATTGGCCTAAACTTTTCAAAGCACACGCCTACGACGTCCACATGCCTCTACGACAAAAATATTTATTTTGAAAATAGAAGAAATAAAGTGCGCCCGCTCTATATTATTGGGCATGAGAATTTTGTTCTTTTACTTCTTTTGTCTTTTTTTGGAGTAAATGGTGATGGATACAAAAAATTCCCGATCCCGATCGAATTTCATTTTTTTACCTATTCATGCTTATATAGAAGCTACAATTGCGATCTCCAAACCATGTCATGTTTTGCTTTCGATTTTTTTTTCACTCTAGAGCTTTACCTCAAAAGTTGATCTCAAAAATTAATTCCAATCTTAAAAGTTTTGAAATTTAAATACTCGCCCCAATTGGCGATTCCCAATTACCCACTTTTTCATATTAATTTCAAATATCGGTTCAAAGACCTAGCTATTCTTAGTAGTGTTGTGTTCGAGGTGTCAGTGTTTATTATAAATGTGAACGCAAATCTATCTATAAACGGTGCACTTTTATGAAATTTTTCTACACTTATCTCTGATACAATCAATCCAGAAGATCCCAAGGGGGTCGAATTTAGTCAATTAGTTTAAAATTTGAAATATTTTCCCATATTTTTACAGTTTTCATTAGTCAATCGATAAACTTTACACTACAGGTGTAACCGCAAGACAATATATTCGTTTTATATCCGAATTTCAACCAATTTTTTTTTTTTTTTGAAAAATTCAAATTTTAGCTAAAATTAAAGCTAATTTTGTTCTACGTTTTTTTTTAAAAATTCCTGCGCCTTTCCTCTAGAGATTAAATAATTTTCGAAGAATTTGTTTAGTTCTGTGTTTTCGGTATATAGTTGCAGGCCTAATGAGTACAGCAAGGATCCGCTTATGTTTTTTTTTTTGCGAAAGTTGCTTTACCGCCATTTAGTTTTTAAGGAATTATTGGAAATTCAAAATTCGTTTAAATACATTTGTGGATGTTTTGTAAATGAATTCGAAAAACTAATTTCTAATTTCGACATCAGAAGGACAAATGCTTATAAAGTGCTGTCAAATTATATAATAAAATAAATGTTTTTTTAAAAATGTTTATCGAACAAATTGATGTTCGCTCTATCATATACTATGCAGAAGCGAGCTAACCTGCACTTACCCCGACAGTTAAAATGCTCTAAAGCGTTCCATGCCTGGAGGAGTATATAATAACCACTAAGCTTGTGTTGTGGTGTCTCCAAAATCTGAGCCAGGGACACATAAGCATGATGCGTACCCCCGGACATTCGGGCATCGAAGGCAATGAAAGGACTGACTGTTTAGTCAACGGCAGAGCTCGAAGGGCTATGTTAGGACGGGAATCTTTCTGTAGCATCAAGAGGCTCGTATCAAAATGGGCGTGCACTATCTATGTCGTGCACAAGCTAACGATGTGTATCAAGAGAGTCGCTTTTAACGCAACTTAATTTCTTGTCATTTATTTCATATGTTTTACAATTTTTTCATATGTTTAATGGCGTATGTTAGATTCGGTTATTTTTAAGATAATAAAATTAAAATTTACTACAGCAGTGTCCTTTTTTCATTTATTTATTTATTTATCTATTTGTTTTTTATTTTTTTTTTTTACATTTTCAACTTGTTCATGTGTTGTTAAGCAAAAAACTTTAAAAAGATAAAAAGTACATTAGGGAGCCAAAACCGAAAGTTGGATCCTTTAAGTTAAGTTGGTCAAAAAAAAGCCACATGGACATACCTTCCCTGGCGGAAAATCGGAACTGCTTTCGAAAGAGGGACCAACGGATTTTAATACTATATATAAAGAATCGTGACATTATTATAATAACAAAAAGGTTAGAAAAGGAGGGAAACATTTTTGCACGGAGTTCAGGCATTTGCAGTGGCCTCAAGGGTTAAAGTCTTACTGGCTTGCTGGCTTAAGTGCGGGTACATTTCACTATATATATATATATATATATATATGTTGGTTAAATTTTCTACAATTTCGAAGCAGTTTCTCTTTGTAAGGACTGATAAGGGAAATTTAAAAAAGCCCGAACACGTGAAAGGGTATTCACTTGTCTTAATCTTTGCTAAGTCAAACAAGCACAACAGTGCAGCCCTCTAAGGTCAGCGTAAGTTAAATTTACTGCTTAAATACTGCTATGGCGACAAACGTAATAATGAACTTATATGACTCCCATAATTGTATGCGCCATGCACTTGGAAAGCCATAACTAACAAAGAAACATATTTCACTATATACATATATGTATATATGTATATATGTATATGTTTTGTAATTAAAAGATAAGTTTAGACAATTTATTATTAATTGCTATGCAAAATGAAATTAATTTAAATAAGGAAAAGAAATTTACAAACAATTAATATTACTTTTATGTTTACTTTATTAATATATTTACATATGTAATATAATGAAGTTAAGTTTTTTTTTTTAATTCCATGTAAATAAAAAATCCCTGCACTTAATCAAGCTTCATATTTAATCGCTTTTTAAAATGATAAACGAAGGCATCTGAAGGCAGACAATTAGCATGTCATTAAAAGGGAATCGATAAATGAAAGTATATTTGACTTACGGTAGATGCTTTAGGGGCGAAGTCCACAGTAATTTTTTTTTTTTTTCGGTGACATAGCAGATGCTTTCAACATTCTAGAAATCTTCAAAAACTGGAGAGAAATTTGTAAGCAGAAGTTAGCGGTAATGGTTAGGAAGAAGCGAAGAAAGAGAAGAGAAAAGAAAAGAACCGCTGCAGTCTGGGAGATGGATGCCTGATCGGTCTTTATTAATTTAGCGCACAATAGTTGCTATCAACTATCCTCTACTGCATTAAGATTTAGATCCTCTAACTTGGTAGTAACGGTTTCTATGTATTCGATTACTCGCACAAATAGTGACTCCTTGCCAGGTAATATCAACTCAAGGTCTTAGCTGTTGAAGGCAGGCAATTAGTATGTCATTAAAAAGAAGTCGATAAATGAAAATATATTCGACTTGCAGTAGATTCTTTAAGGGGGAGGTCCACTATAAAATTTTTTTTTTTTTTTAATGGCATAGCAGATGCTTTCAACATTGTAGAAATCTTCCGAAACTGTAGAGAAATTTGTTGGTAGAAGTTAGGAGTGATGGTTAGGAAGAAGCGAGGAAAGAGAATTAAAAAAAGAATCGCCGCAGTCGGGGAGGTGGATGCCCGTTCAGCCTAACTTAGCGCACTCACAATAGTTGCTATCAGCAATGCTCCACTGCATTGAGATTTGAATCCGCTAACTTTGTACTAACGATGTCTACATATTCGCCTGTTGGGGCCTCCCTGGTAGGTTGCATCCGCTCAAGGTCTTAGCTCTTGCTTTGCAACTCTTCCCATGTACTAATGATAGTGTATTTGCTTATTTAAAAGCCTTTCTAAGCAAAAGTACCTTAGTGTAGATTACTTGAGGCTACCTTAAAGTAAAAATGCGACCGAAACTTTCGCATTCTTCTGCTTCGGAATTTGTTTGAAACTATGAATATTAAGCTTGCTTATGAACTGGGGTATTGGATAATTTATTTTCCTGCTGTTTTTCCTTTTTTCTTTTCTATTTTATAAAACGTTCGATTCTCTCTTCGACATATGCAGCAAAAAGTCTCTTTTGAGCATAAAATGTTGGAATACGTAAGCGGAGTTTTATGGTCCTGCAATTGTGCAGACTAATGGAAAATAAAACAAAAAATTTATTATAATAAGAAAACATGTCCTCACAACACCTCACAAGAGGTTAAAAAGGTTTCGCTCTCAAAGACGACCTTTTAAAATGCAATAAGTAACCGAATCCCAATAATTTCGACTTTTTCGATCCAATTTTAAATTTGTTTTTTCAAAAGGCAAAAAACGAAAGCCATTTTGAATAAGTTAATGGAGGTTCTTTATGCCATTCAACGAGGAATGAGGAGCATACTCGTTTACAACAGGAAGAAGAAAGCCGTAGACACACATAAAATTAGTTTCAAATCAATCCTAGTTTTGTATTCATCACCGAAGAATGGGGAGTATGTTCGTTTGGTCAAAACAAAAGCTCCAGACACCCATAAAGTAGATATATATATTCTTGATGATCATCAAATGGGAAAGTATGTGCATCTGTCTTTCCATCCGTACATAAACATATGCATTTGCTTATAAAGAACGTAAAATATTTTAAAATGGGTTGCAAATAAATCCTAGTTTTGTATTATACAAAAAGAAGAGAACTTTTTAACTTTTATAAATCATCTTAAAAGGGATTTATTATACCCATCAGAAAGGAATGAGGGGTATATCTATTTTATCAAAACTTTTCAACGCCCACAAGGGAACTTCAAAAATCTTTCATCAGCATCAAATTCGGAACCGATGTAAGCATGTCTCTCTGTCCGTCTCGTTGTCTGCACGTCTGCGTAATCTCTTGTAAACATTCTCCTGGCCGCAAAAATGAAGCTATCCTCTTTGAATGCGGCAGATACGTTGAAAATAAATATTGAAAATAGGCAGAAATGATCGAAGGACATGTCTACAGCATCACGCGAACTTAGAATATCTTTGTTTTCCAAAAGAAAAATTTTTGATATTTTGCTTATTACATATGAACTTAAGCAGATAAAACTATAAAAATTTGCACTTATCTTCTGTGGACGATGCTATAGTATCTGCACAGAAAAGTGAAAAAATCGGTCAAGCCAAATTTATAGCAAATATTATAGGAATTCATGATCTCATCAAACCTTTTTTCAGAGCGAGAATCAACATTGAAAAACCTTCAAAAAAAACGTCAAATTTAAAATGCGCCTAAACATTTTCGTCTGTCCATCCGTCCGTTTGTCCAATTGTGTTATATCGGTGCTAAACAACGTGCTTTTGACAAAAATGAAGATGGCGCCTTGGGAGTTTGCAAAAGGGTTTAAAAATGACCCAAACTGCTCAAATCTTTCTGGGTATTGCATAGATCCGCAAAAACTTGATGTATATTTTCGCACAATAAACAGTGTAGGATATAATAAGCCCAAGGTATAACTAATAATAAAATGTAAACAAAAAAAAAAATGTGAAAGAAAAACTCGCCTTACTTTAACACTATTTCTTCTTCAGCAGATTTCTAATAGGCCCAACAATGAACAGAATTTATATGCACATCATCTACAAGTATTACAATTAAATCGATAAAATTAATTTACTTTTCGGAGCTTAGGGTGTACATAGATGTGTAATATAAACCTATAGGGGTGTCCCATAAGTTTTTTCCCCGCCACGCCCTGTATAACATACCACGAACCGGCTACGTTTATAAACATGCATATGTCTCTACTGATTTCGCATCAAAAGAAAAAAAAAAAAAAAAAAAAAAAGTAAGCAAGTTATGGGACACCCTAATATAATAAGTGTTTTCATTATGTAATCTATATGCAATTTATTTTATATAACACAACACGACACGACGAAGATATGGGTAATAAAAAGGAAAAAAGAAAAAAAAATATAGTTTTCAACAATTGGCCTTAAGTCAAGTATAGCTTTTTTAATTGCGTCCATTAAAAATGCTATTGTGCTTTTAAATAAATTAATACCTTATGTGTATAATAACTAACTATTTTATTATGATCTCCATTAAATTTCATTTTATTTAATTTAGTATAAATTTATATTTAATTTAGTACGAAAAACTTATTTATATCAAAGACGTAATTTCGCAAATAATCATATTATCCGAGAAGAATACATACATAAAAGCAATAAATTTTCTTGACGCACGTTTCATATTTATCTCATTTTAATCATTTATTAGATTAAAATTTATTGAGTCAAATTCTCTTCTCAATTGGCTTAAGGTTATATACCAGAATTCATTTCAATTTAATGAAATAATTTTTTAAATTTCATTTCAAGATAAATTTAAATTCTTCAATTTTATTTCGCACGAAATGTTTAAGCATTTGCTAACAGCATTAACAGCAATCCATGCACAATTTGCAGGACTTACAAAACTAATATATGCTATGAAGCGGATAAAATGATTATTAAACGGTTTTCGTAAAAAAAAAAAATACAAGTAAAAGCACTATAATCGGCCAATGTCCACGATTAAATTCTATACATCAACCTACATTTACATATACAATGACTTTTAAAAATAAGGCTTTGTATGGGAAGAGGTTGAGAATGTATTCCGATACGAACCATTTTGAGTACCGTTCGTCAGTGTATCATTTTTCATCAAAAATTCCGACCTATAGATTGAATTGAAAAAGCAAAAAAGACGCTCATACGGACAGACACACAAAGTGACACGGAATCAATGGAAAATTCTTCAAAATATCTCCAAAATTCCGGCCTATTGGTTAAATTTAAAAAGCAAAAAAGACGGACATATGGATAGACACAGAATCCATCGAAATTTCATTAAAATATCTCAAAAATTGCAAACTATAGGTTGAATTGAAAAAGCAAAAAAAACGCACATACGGACAGACAAGCTCAAATCGAATCCGAAAATGACACAAAATCAATCGAAATTTCTTCAAAATATCTCAAACATTCCGCCCTATTGGTCAAATTTAAAAAGCAAAAAGACAGACATACGGATTGAAAGACTCAAATTGAATCCGAAACTGACACAGATTTCATCGAAAACTCGTCGAAATATCTCAAAAATTGCAAACTATTGAATTGAAAAAGCAAAACAGACGCACGTACGGACAGACAAGCTTAAATCGAATCCGAAAATGACGCAGAATCCATTCAAATTGCATAAAAATATCTCAAAAATTTCCGTCTATAGGTTAAATTGAAAAAGCAAACAAGACAAACATAAGAGAAAAAGACGGAAAGACGGAGAAAAATAGTTAAAATCAACAAAGTGATTCTCAATCATAATGTAGTAAAAGGTGGGCCTCAAATTCAAGTTTCTCAAGTTCTTCGGTGTGTTACATACATTGGCACAAATTTTATATATCCTTGTCCCCAAGAATATATGAATAGGTAAGAATCGCGACTAAGAAGTCAGTGATCGCGTGTTCAAATCTCACTGCCATTCAGAGTATACTTTCATCATAGTTATAGTGAGACAAGTTGAGCACAGACGCACCAGACTGCAGCCACCTCTCTATATCATTCCCTTTCCTCACTTCTTCTTCTTTCTGGTCGTCATCGTGTTGAACGTATAGGGGACATCCCCTAAGTCGTTATTAAAAGAAAAAGAATTAAGTGACCAGTGAAGTAAGGTACAAAAAGCATAGCGACCTACTACTGATTAGAACGTACATGGCTAAGTTCTCAGTGGACTGTCTAAAGAACTGACTACACATCTAACCAACTGATACGATTAATTTCGCGGAAGGTCACACGACCAATAATCGTTAAATATAGGTAAGCTAGTAGGGATGACTTCACAGGAAAAAGACTAACACTTATGGTTGAACAGATACTAGAGCTAGAAGAAGAGACTATGCTGAAGCACAACTAACTCGTTTCGTGGTTAGATAAACACGGCTGCTAAGAGCGACTAATCAGGGAAGCAATCGACTGATAGAAATAATGGAGTCTATATAAATAGTAACGTGGTTGGAAGGGCATTAGACTTTTGCTCCTCACATTTTCGATTCTTACTATCTCAGGAGCGGCTTGAATGGCGACTGATCAACTAAGAACATAATTTGTCACACACGTATTGTGTTAAACTGTGTTATTATATACTTAGTCCGTACAGCTACTTGAAAAGGCTAATTTTCACAATGAAATATTGGAAGTTCGACCTCTTTACAATATAAAGCTGCAGTTTCTGCAGGAACGGTTATATGAGAGCGGGTTCAAAAAATTACCCCAGCTGGTTCAAAGTTTTCACACTAGCTTAGAACGCCGAAATAGCACTACTTAGTGCACTATTGCTAAGAAATTTTGAAGATTGCAATTTTTTTCTTATAACGACTTTTCAGAACCCTGGCGTTATATCGGGAGTGGTAGAAAAAGTGGATCGATCTGAACCATTTCCAATGTCGTCCATCCTTGGTTCAAACCACTCCACTGTACCAAATATCATGAAAATATCTCAAAATTGCGACCTGCTACTTGAACACAAAAATACACGGACAGACAGAGAGACTTAGATCGATCTAAAATTGTTTTAATTTCGACCGCATTGTGGGCAGGTCTGTGAACAAATCTTGCCCATTTCTTGCCCCCGTACGCTTAACCAACAGAAGAAGACAGACGCATAGATGGACATACGGACAGACAGGCTTAAATTGATTTAGAAAATGATTCAGAATCGATAGATATAATGAAAGACGGGTCTATCTTAAGACCTTTGAGGTATTACATACGTCGCTGTTTTCTGAAAATGTTTCAGTTTCTTTCGCATTGTGTGAACAAATCTTGTCCATTTCTTGCCCTCGTATGCTTAACCAATAGTGGAAGACAGACGAACCGACAAACATACGGACAGACGGGCATACGGACAAACGGGCATACGGACGGACAGGCTTAGATTGATTTAGAAAGTGATTCAAAATCGATAGATATAATGAAAGACGGGTCTACCTTAAGACCTTTTACGTATTACATACGTCGCTATTTTCTGAAAATGCTTTAGTTTCTTTCGCATTGTGTGAACAAATGTTGTCCACTTCTTGCCCTCGTATGCTTAACCAATAGTGGAAGACAGCCGAACCGACGAACATACGGACAGACAGTCATACGGACGGACAGGCTTAAATTGATTTAGAAAGTGATTCAGAATCGATAGGTATATTAAAAAAGATGGGCCTACCTTAAGCCCTTCTAGGTGTTACATAAGTCGATGTTTTCCGAAATTCTTTTAGTTTCCACCGCTTGGGAGCCGTGTCTATGAACAAATCTTGCCCACTTCTTGCAGACAATTCATCCATCAAATTGATGCTTTCCTGCACGTCCCTTGTGTCGAGCACTGTCTCAACTTAAGCAGAAACGCAAACTGAAAGTTGTTTAGGAAGTTTGGCTTGTGAAATTTAATTGGATTTTAATGAAGTTAAGCCACAGTTTCAGCATAATGTAAACCTAAGTGAAACGGCAAATCGGAAAATGTTGCCGACATTTTTTTTAAGTCTTTAATCGAAAGCTTGCTTTGCATCGATGTTGAAAAAAGAAATCATGTTAACTGCAATAATCGAGCAACTGAGAGACCTGAACGTTAACCAATCAATTGCCTTAAAATCTAATAAATAATAAGAGAAAATTTTCAGGAAATTTTTGCATTCGAAATTTGATCGGCTTTTCATATTTATATATATAAAAGTGTAGTGTATATTTGCTATATGCAAAAGAATGTCTCCAACTTTTTTCCCTCAACAACTTCTATTGTAGTTTTTTTCTTATATTATTATTATTATTATTATTATTATTATTATTATTTACATTTTCTCTTTTTTTTTTTTTGTTCTGTTCTTGAGAAAAGATTTTCTGTCAATTAGGTATAGAGAGAGAGAGAAATTGAAACTTTGACATGACGTTCAAGCAAACTAACCGGATAATGAAAGTTTTAAGTAAAGATTGAATAAACGAATAACTGGATAAATGCTTGGAATATTTTAAAATAAAAACGAATTGTGTTTTTTTTTCTTTTTCTTTATTATTATTATTATTATTATTATTATGATCATTAGATTCTATAGATTTTACTTTATTTTATGTGATTTATATTGCAAAGCAATCGGTGCTGAACATAATCAAGAGATTTTCCTGAAAAGCTCTTACATATGTAAGTATGTAATAAATTTTAATTAAAGCAAAATAATAATACATCAGGGAAAAAGAGGAATATTTTACGAAAATATTATTATACTTAAAGGGAAGGAAAATATTTTACATAGATGTATGTATGTGAAAGCATTAATTGAAAAGCATGCAAACATTGATGCTTACAGATTATAATTTGCTTTTTGTTTTCATTTCATTCTTTTTTTTCTCTTTTTTTCTTTTTTTCTTTTTTTGGTCTTGTTGTCACTTCTTTTTTGTTTTTGTTTTTGGTTTTATTTTTTTTATTTTTTTTTTTTTTTATTATTATTCTCTTTTTATCAATCTTAACAGATTTTCATTAAACAATTATTTTAATTGGTATTAAAAATGAAAATAATTAGCAATTACGGGATACAATAAAAGAGAATTAAAACTCATATGTGAAAAATGCTATCGATGTTAATTTGTTATAATAACAAAATATTAAAACAGAAAATTAACAATTAAAATGATAATTAATGAAATTAAGAGATTTTCATGAAATGAATAGGGATTGGAATTAACAAAAGCTCGTTTATGCACTTATTGTTTCTCTATGTGCTCTGCCTATGCGCGGCTTAAATCCTAAATAGCATTTAGCCTGAGTGTTTCAAAAAATAGTATACTGTGGCCCACGACCCCTTACAATTAAATACTATACACTATCCATACACCTGCTTAATACTGGGCAATTATTTGCGGTAAATAAATCTTTTCATAGTGTTCGGGGAAGTCGTGAATAGAGTCCAGTCCAAAGGCTTTAATGAGTTTGCGTTTTACACAAGCGAGTGTCGGTCAAGTCGCGTCAAAGTAGCCCGTTATACTTACTTCCTGCACGAGCGTGCACTGATGGACTATCTGATGCCAATCAATAGCGGGTCAAATTCCAAGTTCATCAATAACCGATCCGTCTTACGAAAACTATATCGCGTATATGTCGCTTATATACAAAGAGATTTTGCTTCACTTCACAACAACCTTGCCGAAGATAATGCGAACACTGAACTTTGTTGATTGTATTATATGTTGGAACCGCATATCATCTAATCAGTACCACAAGAAATCAGTAATCGTGTTTTGATAGCGCTCTCCAGTGAGAACAACGGCATTGCGGTCTTCATGTTCAAAAAGAATTTTTTCAGCCCATCAGCCATATCCAAAGGTTCACTTTTAAGCGCGTAAAGTCTTTGCAGGAAGAGTCTTTTCTGCTTTAGAGCAATTTTCCTTATCTACGAAGTCATTTAACCATATATGAGCTTCATCTTGCACGCATGAAACATAGCCGCCCGCCACTGAAGGGTACTGGTTTACTCATTTTGTTTTTTCTCATAATGCATGTAACACCCAAAAGGAAGTTGCAGAGACGGTACAAAATGTATGAATTTGTGAATTGATTAAGTCATGTCTGTCCATCTGTGTGTCTGTGTGGTATTTTTTGTTGGCAATCTGCTGAAGAAATCGACTTTAAATTTAGTGGAAACATTGGAAGAAGGTAGGTATTGCAAGAGAGGCTGTTTAAAACTATTTTCAGATATTCTAAAATATATTATCTGCCTAAAAATGAGCTAATTCTAAAAGAAATATGGACCTGATGGATTAATTTTTTCTTAATAATACCAACGATATGGGTATCAAATCAAAAGGCTTAGAGAATAGAATGCGAAAAGCTAAGTGTATTAATTCTGGTGGGCGTCATGATGGTGGCAGATTAATTTTTCTTAGCAACAACTTTCGGTGAAGTAAAAGATGAAACTTAAATTTTATCCCGTTCGCTTTTTTATGACAATAAGCAAACGCAATGGGCGCTAAAGATGCTAATGGTGGGCGGCTCCAGCCAAATATAACTTTCTTTCTTGCTTTTATTATAAATTTAAGCCATTTTTCTCTACTCTGCACCACTGTGCATTTTCCGTAACGCTTTGCCAAACAATATTGAAAATAAAAAAAAAGTTTGCCGGGAATCTGAAGAAAAATATGGACATTATGAGGCGTTTAAGAAAAAGCTCACGTTTAATCAACCTCTTCTTCGTCTTTTTATACAAAATGTAATAAAGTTCGTTAATTATTATTGCGTTTACGCATAAGAATCTCTAGAGAAAATCACTACATTTTGAAAGCATAATAATCGGGGTTATGGTCAATGTGAGGGCTAAGCGCATACACCCACTCACGCAACAAAGCACGATTGCACACACAAGCGTATAACACTTTCCTGTGACCAATACCCAGAGGAGAAATACGCAGAATGTTTTAGAAATATTGATTTCTGCTTGACAAACATTTTCTCGTCAAACAAGTAAGAACACGATAGTAAACCATCGCTCATCATTAAATACCCTACACCATATCGCACCGTGTAATTAATAATATAACGACCTTTTAAAATAATTCATTAAATGGGAGATGGTCGAAAAAGTGTTCCGTTCCGAACCATTTCCAATAGCGAACGTCCTTGGGCCAAAACACGACGGTGTTCTAAATTTCGTCAAAATATCTTAAGAATTGCGATCTGTAGGTTCAATACAAGAACATTGAATGGCGGACGGACAACCTTTTATCGAATCGAAAAGTGCCACTAAATGAATCGGTGTAATAAATGGAAGGTCTTCACCGAGTCCTTGTAGGTGTTGCATACTTAAGCAAAAAGGAATCATTGCTAAAAGTAGCCACTACAAGTGGTGTAGGATATAAAAAAGTCAATCAATCTCAACAAACATATTCTACCTATTTCTCTTGTCTTAAAGGCATTGAAAAAACAGCATTTAAAGTTTTTAAAAAGGTTTTAGTTTATAATAAATTTCTTGTTACTCTTATTCATTGGTCTGCAACTCCGAGACCACGCAACTACTACATATTTCTGTATACTTTGTCGTTTTTGAACCTTCAAGCTTTTCTGCTCGAAACGGCTCCTTCTGCTGCATATGTGCAAGACAGAATCGCCCGTTTTATAGTTTACGTGTTGCGACATGAGAGGAAAAAAGACAAGAAATATGATTATTCGATAGCCGATCTCATAATCAGAACGAAACACTTCATCCCAAACATTTAATGTCTTATCAGAAGTTTCTAGAGGTTTCCTAATCGATCTTAGACTCATATTTGTTCAATAGTCATTTCAACGAAGTTGCATTAGCATATCTTTGGGTAGAGACGCTTTTATCTGCATGAGTAGCCGAGTAGGTAAGAACCACAGCTAGCGATTCACTGTT
>KK502697.1:112745-149562 GCA_000688735.1 Glossina austeni
ATATATATATATATTTTTTTTTTTTGAACGGTTACCCATATGCTTGATAATCTCTTCGAGCTGCTACCTTTCCTTCTATTTCGAAAAAAAAAACTGTCAAAAATAAGTTTCTTGGGTAGGAGGAAGGAAGCTTTTAAGAATACCGTAAGTCCATTTCGTCTAAACCGAATCAAGGATTCATCTATGTTTCCCAGAAGCCGTTTTTAGAAATCTGATTCTAACTCACCCAGTTCTTCTTTTTTTTTTTAATGTGACCAATCGTGTAGCACGACGTGGGTACACTTTCTTGAAGGTTTAACCCAAGGTGCCTGATTACACACGAGTTAGTTTTGCGTAACCGGCGCCCTCCAGACTGTTAGATAATCCCTATAACCTTGGGGCCTAAACTACACTGGAGAAACCAGATATGTGTATAGTGTATGGACCAATAAACTCACTCTTGGGAGTGTTGAGACCTATCATTACCTCTAATTATTCGCTTTGGGAAAGATAGAAACCGCAACCACCGCGATACGCCTCGAAGGGCCGTACCCAGGAGTCAGGACTCACACTTTGGTTAACTGTTGCGTTCAAACTGGGGACTGGACATACCGCTTCCCCCCGAAGGATCTTATCAAACACCAATCTACAGTAAACCACCGTCACACCTCTACCTGCAGGTACTCGTGACTTTGGCCCCTAACTCCCGTGGAGCGTAAAGTTAGACTATAAAGCCTTTAGTCCTACTTCACGCGACAAAGTCACTCTTGCCTTCGGTTCAGCGGCGACGATCAGCAAGAAATGAAAAAAGGGTAAGAAAGTAGAAAAGTGGCCGCAACTTAGTTAATGTGCGCCCTAATCGGCAAGTGTTACACCGTTAGCGACTGAGCGAGCACACGCTATGGCTGCTACCAAAGAAAAAAACTCTACAGCACTGAGATTTGAACCCGCCAACACTGACACACTAGTCGCGAGTCTTACCTATTCAGCTACTCTTTCGAATTTAGTTAATTTAGTTTCATTATACGATATATGCGTTCTTTATGAAATGTTTTTATTCGTATACAAACCGCACGATACGATCCATACAACGCAAGGATCCAAACTTGTTATTCTACCATTTAATGTTGTATAGAAGCTAATGGGAGAATATTAAAAGACTTGAATCCAACTGAATATTACTTCTTTGGGCTTTTAAAGAAAACAAAAAAAAATAATAATAATTCCAAAAAAACATCAAAAAAATGAAAAGCCTAAAGAACAAAACGAACAAATTTTCTATAGACATATTTATTTGACTTACTTTATAAAGTTGCGATTGAAATGCTCCTGCATTCGCCCCCATTACGAACAGAGATTTCTCTTTTGTTAAAACATTTCTTTTATCCTAAACTTCAACGTTGTACAAGACCGCAGGTTGACTCCCGCTGTGGAAAGGAAAAAAAAGAAAAAAGACACACGAACGAAACAAGTAAAAAAAATTTTGTATTACGTAGAAATGACTTTAAACATGTTTAAATAATATGCTTAAAAAGTTGAAACTACTAAACTGACGCCTCCAAAAAGTGAGAGCAAATAGAGATTTCCTTTATTCTTCTCATCTCGGCTTACTTGCTGCTACTGCTCTAAAGTTCTATATATATATATACATGTATATGTAAAGCCAACCTAATGCTTTGTTGCCATAGGGCATAAGAAAATAAGTCATTTGCAAAAGTACAAACTATGTGGTATAGGTTTGGGTTCTATGAGTATGCTCTTGTGCGTGTGTGTTTGTATGGGTGTGCGTGATTGAGATGGACAGACATAGTATGTGTGTGTGTGTTTGTATGTGTGTGTCTGTGTATGTATGCGTGACTATGTGTGCTTTTTACGGGTGTGAAAAACTTTGTGTGCATGTGGTTGTGGGCTCTTGAGAATACAATACAATATCGTTAAAATATGTTAAAATATTCAACAGAAAAACTGAATGATAAAAGAAAAGTTAAGTCTCAAGTTTTCTATGACCTCAAGGTAAGCAAAACTTTTTGAGATATTTAAATGGAATTATAAATATTAAATACTTACAATGCACAAACGTACACACACACACACACACACACACACACACACAGTATGAATATATATATAGAATATCTTACAGTGAGTAAACTTAATAAAAAAAAAGGTAAAGGTGTTAAACTGAGTTAAATAATAGATTTCTATTTGAATTTATATTTAAATAAATTTCTTCATAAATACTGAGATTTAATGTAAAGCAGCATTCATTCACATTTCACCTAAATAAGAATAAGAATTCTTGTATATATATGTGCACTTTTAACCTAAATATCTTTTCAAACTTTCCGTTTCCTCTGATCTATGGTTGCGTTCTACTATGCATGAATGTATATGTTTTTGCGTGTGTGCATATGCATGTATATGTGTATGCGCGTGTGTATGCTTACACGCTTGTGCCTTTTTGTATGAAGCAGACACACAAGCGCATGCACACATAGGAGAAGAGTGGCAGTGAGTGTGTGTGTGTGTGTGTGTGAGAGAGAGCGAGAAAGAGAGAGAGGGGAAGAGATTGCAACATTTAAGTCAAGCATGTTGTGTTATGCTTACACCTTGTCAAGGTTAATGTTAGCAAAATATCGTAATGACACTAAAAAGAAAAAAAAAAAAGAAAATGTTTATCAACAGGACAATAATAGACATACATATGTACACTTTCACATTTGTAAATGAGTTTGGAGAGAAAAGAGTAACACATTTAAAAACTTGCTCTCTATCAGAAGTTTTTCGGTAAAAGCATTCGCTTACGTTTACTCATCTACTCATAATATATAGTTCACGCTTCGTTGTGTTATTCTTTTCGGTTCTTTTTTACTTGCACGTAAATTTTTGCAAATACATATTGGGTCGAGGAAAAAATTCGTGGTGCATTTGAAAAAATATGCAAAGAAGACCTAAGAACCTAAATTTCTCTTGCTCTTCTCTTTTTAATCTTTTCATTATTTGGGAAGAATCGCAATCAATAAATCGTATATTGGATGAAGGAAGGAAAGGGAAGGAAAGCATTCCGTGCATCATTTTTCCCGTTTACTAAGGGGTTTACTTTCGCCTTGTTACTGGCCACTAGCCATAATCTTGCCAAAGTCGTTTCCATTTTGTGTAAACTCTGAAGGAATTGTCATAAGAAAAAGCTTCGATATAACTTTTCTTATAAAACAGAATTGTTCTGCCACGAAAACCATCCACCATGTGACTTGCGATGTGTCAATGATGCGCTCAGAATACGGCTATAAATGAATTTTTACTAAAACAAATACACAACGCAACGACCGATAATCGTTTCATACTACTCTTCTAAAGCCATTACGTTGTCACTGTAAAATTTATCGAATTTTTGAACCCAAAACTGAACCAAGTGACATTTTGAAGTCAGCTTTACACGATTACTCTCTGCAGGGAGCAAAATAAACACTAGGCGAGCGTGGCTAGGCCGGGTCTTTATAATGAACGCATCAAAATTTCTCAGCCAAGCATGTTTACTGAAAACGTGTATTGAGAGCAAAGTCTTTTCTATTCATCAATTCTGAAAGCTTTGAATAAATTACGCGATTTAATTATCATCCCCATGAGTAGCCGGTTAGATAAGAACGGTTAACAAGTCCGTGCCCGCAGATTCAAATGTCAATACAGCAAAGCACACTTGGTCGTAGCTTCAATTGAGTGCTCAGTAAAAGCATAATAGTTACTGATCAGTCACCTATACACCTATTTATTTGTGTTTGGAACATATAAGCATCATGCCTCACATATACACCGGGTATGCTCTGAGTGTTTAGTCATATTAAAGGGGAAGAAGTAGACGCAAGAGAATAAGCAAAGTTTCATAGACAGTTCCAATAACTGAAAGGCCTATTGCTGATCAGACAGAGAGACTGAGAAGCGTACATGGCATTACACCAAAGAATCAATCTACTGATAAAGGCGTGTAAAGCTTTTAGTGATCTCTGAAGCATATTACGTCTATCGTATATTGTGATACCACATCAAAAAATACGCTTTTTCTGTTGACTGTTCCATTTAAAGAAAGCAAGTTGTTGTTAAGGAAATGGAATGAAGATAACCATCTGATCAGGCGATGCGTAATGGACGACTTGTTTCTAATTCCACCTTACGTGGGTCAAAATCGAAAGTCTGCAATCGTTTCTCCGCAGCTTCATTCAACTACGGGCTACCATCTTTTTTGCATATTATTCTCATGCTCTCCGTTGCTCTTCATCCATTTCTTCAAAAATGATTCGATTTCGTTTGGTGTTTCCTGTAGTACCCCCCCGATCCATTGCATTTTGTATATGTGGTCTCCAAACTTCTGGTTTCTTTTGTACCTATGTCTTGGCTCAAAACAGTTTTTTGGTCAACATTTAACTCGACGGGAATAAGGAATGGGGCAAAATACAAAACAATATCGGGCCTTTTCAACTTTTTGAGGAATTCTTTCTTACTTTTCCATCACCGCTTAAAGGGGCGCGCCTTTTAAATCTAAATTTCCAAAGCGGAAAAGAGCGAAGCCTTCGTGGGCTGTTAATGTTCATAAAACATAATGTTCTTCAGCGTAAACAGACTGGTTTTTTTTCACAACTCTTCCAAGTCTTATCACCCCTTGGTCGAAGCTATATTGCCAAGAAGCAGAATTTTAGCTTATTTGCGAAACTCAATCACCATCACAATGTTATTGCTTCTAACTACCAAAGTACTGCCATCTCCTGCCAGGCTTTATAGCACGTAACGATCGGGTAAGGTTAGCGTTACCAAATTTACGCGACTCTAAAGCCGTTAATTGTTGAAAATGCCACGAATTTTTTTTTTTCTACAAATACGTATATATGTATATATATATATGGATATATATGTGTGTGTATGTATATATAGTAAACTTCTTATTCCATCATTTATGAATGTGTTGTTTATTCTCTTGTCATTGTCTTTTTACCATTATTGTAATGATATTCATCTGCTTAGGCGAGCTAAACTCAACCGTCAGCGCCGCATACAATAATCATCATCATTACCATTAACTTTTGTTTTTGTAATATATGTACACATCGTAAGTATGTAAAGTTTGTGGGCTATTTGCACAATTCATTCTAGTTTAGAGAGTAGTAGTACGGGTCTGGTTACTTTTGTTTTTTGTTTTCTTCTTTTTTTTTTTTTTTGCTTTTTGCGCTGTAAACTTTTTTGTTTTTCTTTGTTGTAGTTTCTTCTCCTCTCAATAATTCTCCAACGAGATGCCGACTAACTAACTAGAAGCATTACCAAGCCAGCAGCTCTGTGTGTGTATGTGTGTTGTTTTTTTTATTTGCTTTTGTTTTGTTTTGTCGCTCTAGTTGCCATTCTTTTTATTGCTTTCTTGCCAAAGTACAGTTGTTTTATATCAAAGATGGTTGGCCGAAGAGGAGCAAAGTACTACTAAGGCCTAAATGCTTTATTTTAAAGTTTTTTTTTTTTTCTATATTCGTTTTTCCGTTTTGTCTGGCAGGCATGTGGTTTATTTCCACATTTTCCATTGTTTTTCTGTGCGGGTGTGCTTTTGTGTGTGTTGCTGTTATTTTTTTTTTTTTTTTTGGTTTTTTATATTCGAAATTAAAGCCGAAAAGTGATCAGATCTTAAAAATTTAAGATATTTATATATATATTTATAGATACATATATATATATATATATATATATATATATATATAGACAGATAAGACAGATATGTTCTCAAATATTGATTTATTTGCTTGACTGTTGCAATTTAATGAGTGAATACAAGGAATGAGTGCACGAAAACTGAGATATGGGGTCAACCTTGAAATGCTGATTATTCATAGAAACGGTAAGTAATGTCGTCGTTACGTCTTTACTTCATTGCTCCGTCTATGCATTAATTTATGGTGAAAAGAATGCTAACCTAACCGGTAATAGGATTAGACAAAGAGAAAGAGAGAGAGAGAGAGAGAGAGAGAGAGAGAGAGAGAGGAAAGAACACTGTCCTGGTTGATTAAACCCAAAACAATCAATGAGAATGAAAGTAATGTTAATTGATCTTGGGAGCCTTCATAGTTAAATAGAAATGGAAAGCAAGCCGTAAGGAAAATGCGGAGCGATTTTTATTGATTCTGTAAACATGGAACTGGTAGGGATCAAATTTCGATCATCCGATAATTTAACTGGAGAATCCTTTATCCTTACAGAACCAGACCCAGAAATATCTCGTTCGAATGGTATCTGGGTAATAATTGCTTTTAGTGCGTCACCGTCAACAATGTTCTTTGCACCTGGCGGTAGCTCAGATAAATTAGCTTCTCCCTTGACTTTAGCCCCAGCTTACCGCAAAGCATTTTGGGCTGAAGAGTGCATTACCGAGGAATCTTTGATGCTTACAATACCTCAGATGGCCACCTTACAGCATCGATTCCCTGCTAAGTTTAAGAAGCGGGTGAAGCGTGTTAAGCGTGCTAAGAAACGTAGCTAATGTCCCGCTCCTTCATCTCAGGACAAATCAAGGGGTACTAGGTGGTGGCTCTCCCGTGCGGATGTAGTGGTAACCGTTAATTTAACTCACGTCAGATTTTTTGAATCTGATCATCCCTTAAAAGTTCTCAGAACCTAAGTGACCCAAGTTCTCTGCTTTGGCGCTCCGGCAAAGCACTTTAAAAATCAGCGTGCAGTGTTCCTGGATGGTTTACCGAGAAATGTATTATCTTTACTAAAGACGATCATGTCGCAGTATCGAGTGTTAAGTATAGAAGCAGAACTAATTGTTTACTCTGTCTTCCCAGCCTGGATGTAGTTGCTTCCTACGATCGATATTCTTTGAGTTTGGTCGTTCTCAAGACCTAGATGACACAATTTGTTTGCTATCGTCCCGCCTAAACGACAAAGCACTTTAAGGGTGACAGCGCTATATTTTTCGCTGGCTTACTGAGAAACCTAACATGGTTACGTCCCAGTGTCAAGGACCGAAACAAATACCTTTCAAGAGCCGATGTCAGTTGCTCTTAACAAATCGATCGGTATTCTTTGAACCTGGTCGTCGTCACGTTAAAGCACTTTAGACTACAAGGCACTATACTTTTCGCCTTATTGCTGAGAAGCCTTTCATCTCCATAGTAGATGATCATGTCGTACTATCAAGTACCCATTAAGAATTTGGGACGGAAAGAGACCAAATCTTGCTCTGTTTTTGCAGCCGAGATCAAAGCAATATCATAATTATTATCAATGCTGACTTGATCGGCTTCACGCGCATTACACAACTTTTCTATTTTTTATTCGTTCTTAGCGACCAGGAAATTTAAGCTAACGTCCTTATTTTCCTGAGAGATGATCAAGTCGCATGACAAGACATCGTTTTAACATACACAAGCGCAATCAATTGCTTGTTCTTACTCTTCAGGGCACATTGGACAAGATGCACGACCTCACTGTCATCTTGAAGGGGAAAAGTGTACAATGTCGTCACAAATAACCTTAAGTTCGTACATTTCGTGACACATTTATACTATCGCTCATGCCTTGCCTTAAGCTAGAAAAGCTGCGACATATTTTAGCTTTTACGCTCAGCGTTCGTGTTCGACATTCGCTACATCTTACACTGTATTTCTAACGTGCCGTTTATCCTGTTGCGGTGTGTGGTTGAAAAAAATCTCGAAGGATTAAAATCGAAGGATTTAAAATGAATGTTAAAAATTAAATATATTTTTAATTTTAAGAGAAAATAAATTCAAGTTTTTTTTTTATTTATTTATTTATTTTTATTGTTTTTGTCGAAGACGAACGTAAAAAAACATATCTCCAGATTTCTCTTTTCTCCCTTCCGTCGCCATAAGCAGTTTTTGCACTTAAACGAAAATTTTTATAAAATACTTAAAAAATTTCTCTATCCAAACTCACCAATCTTGCCAATGGTTTTTGTTTAATTTTTTCAATTAAAATCATTTCATTGCTACAATTTAATCGCTTATAAACGAATTGAAACATTTTAGTACAGTTGCGAATGAATATAAATATATATATAATACATATATATATATATACATATATATGTATATATTTGTACGATTCACTTTGTGGGATATAAGATTTTTAATTAATTTAAAGAGTGTATCATATAAAAATTTAATGAAAATTGCTATTGACTTTGAATGAGAATTTTCTGAGCTCTTTCACTTTATGAACATTATCAAGGTCTTCTTCTTTCGCTTTTCGCATAAGTTTGGTTAATTTATTTGCCATTTTCCCCCAACCAGTTCTTGGGTATGCATAAATGTTTGCAATGTTCACATAAATAAAGGGACGGGTAGAAACGTTCCGCTCTAATGTAATAAGGCTTCGCATATGAAAAAAAAAAAAAAAAAAAACAGAGTAAATGAACAAATAACAGAACTGATGAAGGAACTAAAGTATAAATGAAAATACGCACAAATAGATAATTAGAACTGAAAGCGTGCAGAAATGAGTGAAGGAAGCACTAAAGTGAAAAAGTGTAATAACATAAACATGAAATGCCTTGGCACATAACCTCAATGTGGAAGTTATAACCTCAATCTCCGATTTCGGTAGTTGCCATACTTGCCGATCGAATTTAATTAAAGTTTTTATTTAATCAATGGGTGTACTGAGTATCAGAAGATATCCAATGAATCCGCAAGAGTAGCCAAGTAGGTAAAAGCCGTGATTAAAAAATCAATGATCGTGGTTTCAAATTGCCGTGCGGTGGAGCTTACTTTAGCTATACGTATAATGTCAGTCCTTAAAGGCATAACACTAATCGAATGGCCTTAAATCTATGTTGAGCTGCGTGCATCTTCCTATCTCTTTCCAACTTCTTTCTAAGGTCACAACGTTATATGTATAGGCAACATTCACTGCGTTCGCGGCTCTAAATGTCATTGCGACAGAGTTTAATTTATTCAAAGCTACAGTATGTGTTCGGTCAGCCGGTAAAGGTGTAATGTAATACTTACCCACACCCCCACACGCCCACACACCCACACACACACACACACACACACAGACTAGGGTGCGTCCACTACAAATTTGTTTTCCTTAGCTCACGTCTTTATGGCGGTCGCCGTATTACACGAACAGGTAAAATCCTCTAAATGATGTGTTATTGTATACACCCACACAAACTTAATACATTGCTAAACGTATTTCAAAAGAAAACTTTAATCGCACTTCATGTACTAGTTAATCAATGCCAAGATACTATCACTAAGCTTTGTACGACGATAGCCGTTATCTTACTGAAGTGTACGCAGCCTAATTTTTTGAGCTTTGCTTTTGAATCGAATTAAGCGCCAGAATAACGCACAAGACATTGCTTTTTCTATTTGACTTTGACATAATCTGATTGAATCTCTTTTGCCATGACACGAATTTAAAACACAAAATGCATTCTAAAGTGAAACAATTGACGAAACATCAATGAAAAACAAAAGTTTTCAAACCAGTCTGCTACCAATTGGCGGCGTCTCTAATAATTGCTAATTTGAAAAATTCCCCTTTAGTTTGCAATCATTTCTGCAAGCAGAGTCGTTAGATTTGTTAAAAGTTTTATTTAAAAATTGAGGGAACAAATATTTCACAGCTGTAGTGTCCATGGAATATGACATATGAAATATGTCAAGTAGATTTGTCCATTTCAACGAGAACGAAATACGTAAAGGAAATGAATTTCACATCGCAAATATTGATGAAAAAGAAAATAACTATAACTATACTATACTTGAAAGCAATATCAGTAAGTCCTAGTTGCCAAGACGACGATACACGTTAAATAGGAGAGAGGAGAAATGCAAAAGAAGCAGCTCTCAACAATGCAATTTGCAGTGAAGAGATAATGACAAGATTCTTTTCTTTTATTTTAATATGACCAACCACTCGAAGGATGTCCTTTGCTCGGCTAAAACTTTGATCAGAAAACAAGGGAAAAAAAGAAGGTGATAGACAGTGATGACATACTAGTATGTATGTGTTGAAAGATAACGGACTGCGCCCTCACTACGCGGGACCACGCGGGATCAAACTATACTGAGATTTGAATTCGCGAACAGTGAGTTAATAGTCGCGACTCTTATATGCTCGTCTGTGGGGCAGTGCAAGTGAATGTGCAAATTTCCCAATGACAAGAAATTGCGACTTACGGTATAAAAGGCGAGTTGCTATTTAATAAGCAAAAGAAGAAAAGAATTCAAGATCCACCCATTGAGTGTGGCCGAGAAAGGTTGCAAATAGAACGATGGGTTGAGCGGTCCGATTGGGTCTGCTGTGATTCACCACAGACGTGAAACTTAGTTTCCAAATGCAGAATTGCAGACAATCGAGCCACGAGCTCGTATCGAGCTTATCAAAATGGCGTACACATATGGATAGAAAAATGAGCGCAAGGTGCCACATAAAACGTAAAAGGCAGCTTCCGCACAGTCCAACCAACATTTTTACTTGTGCCAATTCCAAAATTCTACGTGAACTAGTTGTTGCGGTAAGAAGTTGACGGCTTTATGTGGGCAGTGAAGTAGGTGTGTCCTCCTTAAAGCTATGAAAAGTTCAGTGTTTTCTATTATTTTGATCCAAGCGTGGATTTAAAAGTAAATCGTATTTTTTGAAAAGCAAACGCAATCCACCATTGTAGGGAAAAAGAGAAAGACGGCTAGTTTGCCGCATTACTAGGTCGGTCACAAAACTTTGCCATGAGTACTTTAAAGCCTAAAGACTGTATTGATAGACACAAGGCAAATGAAAATCTTTCCCTATTTCTCCAATAATCGCATGGAACTTTTGGCAAAACGAGATATCTTCAAGTCGTTTAGAGCGAAGTTAGGAATATCGTATAATCCCGAGTTATTTGCCGACAATTTTCAGCTGCCAGTCGATCGAGAGAGTGTACCTTCGAAAGTTTCTTTGCTTAGAAAAGTTAAGACTAAGGAAAGGCTTTGCTTTAGTCCACAAAAATTGATACGGGCCAGAAGGAGAGAAACAGTGAACAAATATTCTTCGGGGTATAAGAAGATTATATCTCTCGCGACTCCATTCTTCATGCAAGATGGCATCAGGGTTACCCTACAAACTGAAGGTTCAATTAAGTGAAACACAATAACAGCTAATGGTTAAGGCTTTTGATCCCTGCACAGGCATCTGTTGCTCAACTTTTGCTATATTCTTCATTCATTCTTCATTCTGGCATCGGGTATATCGAACAAACTGTAAGGCCACTTATTTGTAATTGTATCCTTTAACAGTAGAAGCTAATGGTCAAGAGTTTTTACCCCTGCACAGGCATCTGTTACTCAACTTTTGTTACACTATTTTTTTGGTTTTTTTATCTCAAATTTTTTTTTCATTTGCAAAATTGATTTCGAGATGCACCGTTTTTGTTTACACCCAGAGACATTAGCTTAGTTTTTAAGTACAAGGAGTTTTTATGCAATTTTCAAGGCTCAAGGGGAGTTTTCCCGCGATAAGCGGGAAAAAAAAATCATTATTTTATAAAAAAAATCGATTTTATACTCTTTAACATAGTTATCGTTTCCAATATTTGTATGTGTGTGTTCTATGTGAAACATGGTAAAATTTATCATCAAGTGTGCATCGCTATCCTCTTTTGGCGCCACACTCTTCCTTGGAGAGTCAATTTTCAAGTTACAAATTGAATAATTCTCGCTAAAGCAGGCGAAATCAGCCTTACAGAGGGGGGTGGGGTGGAGGAAGAGTGGATGTTTAGTTTTAGGAATACTCACTCATTCGGCGATTTATTCAATTTTGTCATCGCTTTTATTAATTTATGAGGCAGAGGCAAGGATTTGATAACAATTTTTCTTCTCTCTTTCTCTCTCTGTTTTTTTGTTTGTCTTGCTCCTTCTTTTATTTTAATTCGTCGTTAAAGCGTTGCATTGATGTCGTATTAAAAAAAAGCATCGCAACTGTATGTTGGCTTTCCGAAGATAATCGACAAGAATTACGCGTTGTTCCGTTGATGCATCAGAGACACAGTCTGCCATTAAAGTTTATGATGAATGGTCGCATTAATATTTAAAGCAAAGCAGGTATTACTTTACGGGTTGGTGGTACGTTGTGTTCTGTTCTGTTTCGCCTGTGTGTATGTATATGTTTTTTTTTTTTTTTTTTTTTTTTTATAAATAAAAAACATGATGCACTTTTTCATTGAAATCTTTTTATATTTTTATGAACTTCCAGCTGAAGACTGTATAGAACAAAAAAAAAGAAAGTTTACATTTTCTTATGTATTTTTATATGTAGAAGTGCAGTGAATACTACTTCTGCTCAACATTCAGTTACCATAGTAAGTAGTGCAGTAGAAAAAGTAGCACTCGTTGTTGTTTAAATTCTTGCGTACATGATGTATGGATGTAGTCAACGTAAATAAAAGGAAATTTTGTTATTCAGATCGAGTCGACTATTTTGATAGGTACCGACCGTATTGTCTTAGTTTTATTTAGTAGGTAAGGTTTACTACTTCCTTGAGCTCTTCACACTCCCTTCTTTCTTTCTCGTCTATCATCAACATTTTTATTGATTTGTGCAAAGAGGGTATGGGAAGTGGTCTCAAAAAAAAAAAAAAAAAAAACAAACGAACTTAAGTGCTTGGTGTTTGAGAGGAAAAAAATATTTAGTTATTTTTTGGCGGCCCGGTTTTGGCAAATCTGTTTCAGGGACTTAAGTGAAACAGAACTTTCATCCCTGGCATCATATCTTTAGTGTAATGATTGCCACTTAATCATATGGTTGGCTTAACAACTGCTACAAGTGTTTGAGTAGGAAAACCTTACTACAAAAAACTTTGATTCTCTGATAGGTAGGTTTCGTCAATTAAAAGCAGGTTATGGTTATTACAAAAGGTCCAGCCTGAGCGCATTATACAAAAAGCAGTGAAAACAATTGAAAAAAACTGGATCTGTAACAGTTTTGTTAAGATGCACACATCATAGAAAAGCACACTCGACCGCTGATCGATGTTGTTAGTGAAAGTGCCAAAGAAGCTCCAAATTTAGGCTTCGCAAATGATGGCGCATTTTATACTTGGGTTTGCATGCACAAGAAGTGAAGGCGACGGACCAAGCAATGCCTTGAAGATAGGCCGATTGGGCGATCGATCAGCGGCCTTTACGTGACAAGTTTGCGCATTTAATTTTCTTCAGCGATGAGGTGCATTTTTCGTTTGGTTATTATTTCAACAAGAAAAACTGAAGTATCTGGGGCAGTAAATATCGAAAAATCGTTGTGTTTTTAAAAAAGTTACGGTTTGGCATTTGGTGTGGAGGTGTGATAGGCCCGTATCCGCTTAAAAAGGACGTGGATGTGATGCAAACCGTCAATTGTGATCGTTATAGACATCAATTTTAAAGATATAGAAATTGAAAATCTGTCGTTTCAACACAAAGGTGCTAGAAGCCACACAACACGCTCCATTTTTGGCGGGAGGAATTTCTCACACAGCGAACATGTAATATCACGTTTTGATGATGTGATGTGATGCCACCGAAAAATCGTACGATTCCTCACTATTACGCAAAGTGTGGAGTTTAAGCGACCAAATCCTCAAGATGTTGACGCTTTGAAAACGAACATATGGCTGAGCTGCAGCCTGCCAGCTGTGCAAGCTAGTCATCGCAAACTACTTCAAAAGATCTAAGGATCTTGGAAGACATTTGACATATAGTCCAGCGATAATACCAAGGTCCAAACTATACATTGGAAAAAAAAATTTGATTCCCATCTTTTTCGGAAGTGTGTTTTATTTACAATTATTTCCGGAACGACAAAATGGATGACGCTGGACAATGTCGAACCATACTCGACATGGGAGTGGAAAGCAAACAAAATCTTTGTTTTGAAAAAAATCTATTAATACAGGAAATAGGTTTCCATCGTTTTTTACTAAAAATGAGAAATTTATTTTGAAAGAAGGACGGAAGTACACTACGTTTTATACCAAGTAGTATTCATCACTAGCCACTAGTTTTTCTCATCTTTCTGGCAGCGTTTGGATACCGCACCGGAACAACACGTATGTCTTTTAAGGCTATCCACAAGTCGGCCAAATTCTTGTGGTCTGTGGTAGGGTAGAGGTAAAGCGTTGCTCAGACAGACTATGTGCCGTCGGCCAGAACCAGAGATAATCGCGAGGAACAAGCCTGCTGATCAGAGCGGCGAAGGCAGAACATACTACTTTAGAACCATAACCATTTCCCGAGTGAGTTTTGCTCCTTCATAGTGAAAACACAAGACTTTTAGCTTAGCGCGTTCATTTTTTGTCGTAATTGGATCAACCTGGTAGCACGCTGGTAGCGATGGTTTCATTTGACTCGAACAAACCATAACACACCAAAAAAAAAAAATAATACATAGTCAGTAGTACTTCAAGGCTCGTCTGTTATCAGATGAGGTCGTTTGACAAAAACGATGACAACCTATAGGTGCTCCTATTAAAATATTCTAGCTTATAACGTGCCATCCAATGGGCTATTAATAGGCTTTTCAGGACTTATTGTAAGTACTTCTAGTAGAGAATTCAAAATGAATTTTAAGTTACAGTTTACAGTTAAGGTATTAAGTCTTCGTTGCTTTGTATTCTTAGCAACTTTCTCCTTATGTCGAATATTTGCATATATTGCGTGATCTCTAATGCCATCATTTACGATGGTGTTACAAACGGAATACGTAAACGGTTTTATGTACCCGGCCTGTGAACATAAATGTATGCGAACGGAAACATGCATATTTTGTGCAAATGTTCTGATATACGCAGATTTTATGACGCGTGAACCGGTAGCCTATATATTACTGCAACGTACATGCTGTACGTAAACCATTCAACAACTCGAGCAAAAAAAAAAAATGGGAAAAAATCAAAGAAAAATCAGAAAACAGAAAGAATGAATTGTAAGTTCATATATATGATATATATATATATATATATATATATACATATATGTGCAACTCTCTCCGTACAAGTACTCTCTGTAGAACTAACTAATAATATTCCATCGTTTTGCGGCTTTAACATATCTATGTATGCATATGCATATATATACAGATATTTTTACTTAGTAGAGACACGAAATGCGATTACTCTGCTTCCATGCATAAATTTGTAGCGAAAACTGAATCATGTTCAAAGGTAACATATTTAGCGAAATAAATTGCTTTAATAAAGTACTTGTGTTCCCTTTTCTTCAATGACATTATGCTCGTCCTGCATACACTTCGTCTTTTCGTAGAAATTCTAAGTGCTTGGAGTGAATGAAAAAGTTATCCCGGCGATGTGTTTAAGGGCGTCCAAGATTAGTTATTCGAACTTAACCCAAGAAAACCAAGAACCTGGAGGTCTCTTAGGGTGTTACTATTTGAATTTGTTCGTAGCGTTCGGAGCGAGCGCCAGAGCAATTATTCGGACTTTTTTTTCTTCGGCTTTCGACCCAACAAAACCTAAGAACCTGGAGGCCTCTTAGTGCGATACTACTCGGGGCAAGCGTCAGTGTGAATGTTGAGAATCGGACTAATACCAAATGTGCAAATAGGTCCTTACCGGCTTTGTTCAGAGAAGCCGTCAGAGCCACCTTTAAGCGCGATCACAAGAATCATGTGCGTGACATTGGATTGTACTCTCGTCAGATCGCGAGGCTATGCAACAATTGAAATCAAATGGCACAAAAGCAAAAGACCGTTCTACGGTCGAAAACGCAAATCGTTCCCTTTCTCTACCCAGAAAACTTTTGATTTGCTATAGTTAGAGAGCCTATCGCAGTCGATAAGAAGCCCAGCATACCCCACTTCAATCTCCAATGCGGCAAATCACATGTTTTGTACGCTATACCACTTGTGGTACAGGATATATTAAGCTCGTGCGGACGCATGTAAAACGCAGAAGAGCTTAAGGCGCACCCACCTTTTATTAGACCAGAATCAGATCAGATCAGAATTATTTTCTAAATCGATCTCATCTTGTCTGTCCGTCGGCGGAAATGCTAATTGCAATTTCCACGTGCTTTTTAAGCGAGCCCCCTCATGTATAGACTAAAGAATAAAAGTGATCGGGAATAATCCACGTAAGTAAGAGGAATCAAGGAGACGTAAGCTTGGAATACTTACAAGGGCAGTCTGACCAGACTCTACAGCAGAGATGATCAGCTGCTATGAAAAGTCGTTCGGAGTTAAAAGTGTATTAGGAGAGTAGGAAAATGGAAGGAGAGTTACTCTCACCTTGTTCGTAGCATGGTTCATATACAGGGACCATTAATAAAAACATAACCTTAAAACTGTGGAGATTGTAAGAAGATAGGAGCACATACGTTAGCGGTATAACGATAGAAAAAAACCGTTAAGAGAAACTATTTTATTCTTCCAAAGACTGAATCGTTGAGAGTTCAAGGGAATACGAAATGAAGGTAAGACTTCGATTCAAGAAACGAATCCTTGGAAGATCTTGATGTGTTAATCTTAGAGATTAGCTCGGGAGCCTCTCCTCGTATTTCGGTTTTAAAGCCTTTATTGAAGGAAACGACGTTATATTTTTATTCCTAAGAGAGAATAGAGGAGAATTGAAGAAAGTATGAAGTAACGTTAATAGTTTGCTTTAAGGAACGAACCATCGGAACGTACGATGAGTTAACTTCAGACCTTACTTCAATATACCCGCCTTTTCCGACCTTTATAAGCCCAGATACAGAAACTTATTCTAGATCTCTATCGATTGCAGAGATAGCTGATAAAAAAGCTCTTTGAGGATAAAAACTCTAGCAGAGAAATTTTCGATGAGAGACACAGGCACACGGATGCTACTAAATCGATTCAAACGCTTACACTTATTACGAACATATGTATCCATGTAGATGCAGCCAATATTAATGCGTATTTCAATGATATGAAAAATGAAATTTTAATGTGGTTGACAGAACTCACATTTTTAACATGTCGAGTAATTGTTGTCTACGCAACGAAACTTTTTTCACAACATGAAAAAAAAAGGAAAAAAAACAGTAATGAACAAAGCATGACATAAACATAGATATATTTATGCACATGGTCGGAAGTGTAACATGTGTACATAAATATTAAAATTCATTGAATTGATTGTCTGTCTGTACGCATGCTGAGGTAATAGTTTACGCATTACAGTCGAAGGCTATGTATACAAAAACTTACTTTAAGTCGATGATATTTTTTTTAATCCAACAAACAATAAATATTATTTACGCAAACATGGTTCTCTTATGAAATTCAATGACAAAAATCCTGCATTTGTTCCGACCCGACAAAAAAAAACCATTTCAGAAAATTATATTCGATTGTGACCGAATCTTTTATACCCATCACCGTTATCCTATAAAAGATTGGAAAAAAGGATGTATACATAAATTTACATATGCCATAATATTTGGTGGGCGTGGCAGATATTTGATATCCTTGTAGAACAAGTTTGTAGAAATTTATACCGTGTACCTCTTGCAGTTTATAAGCAACCAGCAAAAGACCTGGAAAGCACAGGTGTGCCCAGCTTTAATTGTATGCACATGTATGCATTGTGGGCGTGTTTTTTGACCTGCTTTTGGCGTTTTCAAACTATTTTTGCAAATTTATAGACAACATATTCATATTTGCGCGCGGGAGACTGTGTGGCACAGATATTACACAATTTCGTAGACGGATAGATGGCCAGCCTGGCAGACGAACAAGTGGACAGACGAACGGACAGAGACATGCTAAGGTATATTCCGAATTTCAATTTATTTCCTTTATGGCGAAACTTACTTCTGGCTATTATGAAGGTATTGAAAAAAAAAATTACATTTTGGTACACTATAATATGACATAGGCGTGGCCAATTTTTTCCATTTTCGTATTGGTGCTGCCACATTATCGATAGAATAAATTTTTGTAAATTTATCTGCTAAAATCGATGACTAACCAACAAAAAAACCAATATTTTATTACTTTTGAAAAAACCGAGGTGTTCTCAGTTTGTAGGCATTGTAGACGTGTCCTTCGGCTCATTTTGGTCAATTTGCAGTACCAATCGGCATGCGAGAACTTCCAACGCTATCAGCTGCATTTTTGCGGCCAGGAGAAACTTTAAAACGGAAATTATACGGACGGGCGGACGGACAGACGGACAGATTTCGATCCAGATTTTGATGCTGATCAAGAATATGTGGCTGAAGCTTCTTTCTGGGCGTTGCAAACGTTTTGAAAAAATTAATTTACCTCCATTACCATTCGTCGCTGATGGGTGTAAAAAGAGAAAATTATACAAAAGCAATAATAACGGACTATATATATATATATATATGTATACACAGACATGTATGAACTTGACTTAGCACATCCGAAACTCGAAAAGTAATCACCATTTTTTTTTTTTTTTTTTTGCTCGTTCATCGCGTTTCTATTCTTTGCGAAAGTTTTGAAAGTTTTTTTTTTTTTTTTTTTTTTATTTACTTCATATTCAAGTTTTTTTTTCTCATGTAACAATGCGGGCGTGTGTTTTTGAATGATTGCAAACATATATACGTATATATGAAGAGATGTGTACGTATATATATATACATGCAAAAAAAAAATCGTAGTTTTTCACTCTCAAAATTTATGCTTAAGAATGATTTGACAGCGTTGATGAAGACAGAGAATTATTACGCAAATATGCTCTGGCTAAGTGACAACTACCCTGCTTCACAACAAATAAATCAAAATGTTTCCTCGGATGGATAAAATTAAGGAAAACTTTTCGTAACAATTGTGCCAGGTATTAATGATGAGGTTTAACTTCCTTGTGCCTTTAAAGCATGAATTTTAGCAACGTAGTCTAATATGGAAAATAGTACAAAATGATTTTAAAAACAAATAATTTAAAAAAAATTTACTTTATGTTGAAAATTTCTTTACTTGTTGGATTTTTATTATTCCTGTAGATTTCTTTTTTTTTTTGGTTTTTTGATACCCTGCACACTTGGTGATACAAGAGTATGTTAAGTTTGTGCGGACGGCCTACCTTTTATTATACCGATCAAGTCAGTAACACTTTTCGAATCGATTTAAGCATGTCTGTCCATCTGTCCATTTGCTTGCGTTTAACCTACAAGCCGTAATTTTCGAGATATTTTGACGGCATTTTGTACGTCAACATGTTTTGCCCCAAAGGAAAAGCCTATTGGTGAAGATCGGATCACCTTTAGGATAGGTTAACGATTTTTACCCATGGGGTAGCGCTAAGGAAAATAGTCCGGATGAAACAATTTTATGGACGACTTCTCTTACATCTTATTTTGAAAAATCATTATATGAATAAATGTGTGGTGGTATAGAGTGTTTTACTAGTGGACCTTGACACAGTACAGTATTTTTACTTGTTTGCCGTAACAGAGTTCGCATAACTGCAATATAAGAAATATTTTTGATTTTCTTTTCAAATGTTTATTTAATATTTCTTTCCTTTACCTTCACCATACCTTTTCAATGTATATATAACTTTGAGGAAAAGTATACAACTGTTTTCTTTTTTTCATCCGGTTGACTTTTCATTTGTTCATTATTCTTTGAGTGTCCTTTAAATTTTGTAGAGAGCAAACTCAGCCATTGAGCCATTTACGGAAACGTACAATGTTTACGGCAGAACAACGATATTATGATTCTCCTCAAGCTCTTGGAAATTTTGGTAGTTGCGGAATTAAGTCTACCAGCCATTCATGGAAAGGTAAAGCAAAGATTTAACTACGTGTCAGTCTTTAAGGGGCCTCGGTATCCCGACCTGAAGATCTATCATAAGAACAACGATTGACTGACTCGGGAGTTAACCGATTGCACAATGCAAAGCAAATTTTTTAGAAACTAATGCAATCTCTGTCTGAAAATCATGTCGGACAAATTCATCTGACCTGCATTTACGGATTTATAATGTTTAGATCGCCGTCTGCCAATCGCGAGAATTCGTACGCGAATTCATTTAACGAATTTGATATTCACAGAGGCAGGGAGCGCCGTTGAAGATGCCGTCATGTTAGCTAAGGTTTTGATAGCCGTCTTACAAAGAATTCCCCAGACAAGTATCCCTCGGGGGTACTAAGTAGGACAGAAACAAGTCATTTATAGGTTACGCAGCAAAGGCGTGTGCAGGCATACGCATCCACTATGCTGCTGCGCCTCTCTATATCTTCCTCTTTCTTCATTCGCTTTTCAACGTCACATGTTACACAAAAAGGGGACTATATCTGAATGATCAATCATATTAAAAGAAGGACCTGTTTACCACACTTGTGTGCAAGACTTCAACAACTCCTATCTCAAATCAAAATATATATGCGGAAGTAGATCCATCTAATTCCTTTTTACACAAATTTATTTTAGACGAAATTTGATTTAACACGATTTTTAAGGAAAAAGTTCTCTTTTTACCCGAATTGGTGTGTTTTAACACGATTTTTAAGGAAAAAGTTCTCTTTTTACACGAATTGGTTTGTTTCAAAACGATTTTCAATATTCTATGAATTTTTCTTCTTTTTTTTGATTTGAGTGAGTTTCTTTGCTTAACATAAGTACTTGTTATAAACTTCACCTCACGGCACCCGATCGTACACGGAATGAATTTACGTAACCGGCGCCCTCCACAAAGTTGGACGATCCCTATAAATTAGGGGCCTGAAATGGGCTGGAGAAACCAGATATATTTATTGCGTACTGACCGATAAACCCCCTCTGGAGAATCTTGAGGCCAATCATTACCTCTTAATTATTCGCTTTAGCAATGATGAAAACCACAGCCATTACGATATTACCCAAAGGACCGTAACTGCTGCGTTCAAACTGTGATTTGATAGACCAGCTTCAAGCACGGTGCGCGCGTGGTATGTCAATATGCAAGCTTCCCCCGAAGGGCCTTGGCAAGCAGAATCTGCAGATCAACCAATGCTGCCACCTCGACCAAGTAGCAAGGCAGGTACTCGTGACTTTGTGAGTGGGCTCTTGACTCCCATGAAGATTAAATTTAGTCTACAAAACCCTTAGCCTTAGTTTACGCGACATAGTCACTCTTGCCTTCGGACCAACCATACAATCCCGCCTAGCCAACACCGGACTACCCTTCTTCAACGTATATTTGTGGGTGCTACTGACATGGCGGGCTCCATGCTTGGGAGCTACAATGAAATTTCACCTCCGAAAGGCGCCTTCTTCATGAACCGCGGCCGTCATTTCGGTACATTTTGGAAGAAAACTTTAGAGGGCTGCAGTATATGCTTCTTCTTTCAACACATGCAAGAGCCTTTCGCTTTTGCATTCAGTTTATAGCAGTTCACCTAACTCGTCTTCAGAATTGAGTAAAAGTTAACTTTACTCCCCTTCCAAAATTTGCATGTTGAAGCAAACTTAAGAGATTTGCTGGAAAATGAAATATATATATGTATGTATATACAACATAGAACGCCTCCAGTGTGTAATTTAAAGATTTTGAAAGTGTAAAGAAACGAAACTATACCAAGTTTTCTACATTTTGCAAATTATCTGATTAACAAGAGCAAGCTACGAAGGTAGGCATTAAGTAAAGAAGAAGAAAGCATACATTCTTCGTTTAGTATAATTATTAAAAAAAAAAAAAAGTGTTGAATATTTTTAATTGTTGTTTCATCTTTTGTGAAGAAGCGTTTATATTATATAGAGACAAATATTAAGTAAATTTAATTAACAACTTATGAAACTAATTACTTGCGCTATTCTCCTAACGCTTGTGGAGATTACCACCACACTGCGTGCCTGTGCAAGTATGCTACTCTTCACACGATATCGCCATACTCGACTTTAAAACACATATACACGCACACTTATACACACATCACACAAAAGTATAATAAAGAAGAAGAAGAAGAAGAAGAAAAAGTACAAGAATAAATAGGCGTTCTTTCTTTTAAAAGTTATACGGGCTGTGCTTAGTTAGCCACTTGGTGTATTAGAAGAGAATACAATATTTTGTATGTATGTATGTATGTTTGTGTGTGTGTGTGTGTATAGTGTATGATAGGTGTATATATGGCAATGTATACACAATTCCCAATTGCAATTAAAACGATAAGACTGAAAACAGGCAATGAGTGGCCAGATGGTTAGATAATGTACAAACTAACTGCTTTGTCAGCTGTGAGTGCTGAAATCCTATCGATGGTAAGAGCAAAATGACGAAATGAAAGGCAAAAGTATAAAAGAGCAAAAAACAAAACAAAAAAAAGAACCTTTGTTACCAAACGGGCTAAACGGGAAAAACCATTACACTAAACAAAAAAAAAAAATTTCACTCGTCCATCTTTGAAGTTTGAACAAGCGGGCACGTATATATATATATATATATATATATATGTAGATCTATGTATAGGCATACACTTGTAATTGTAATTGATGTGCATAGACTTTTACTATGTCATACTGTAACAGCATAGTACAACAACAAAAATTACAAGACCGATCATTTCACACTACTGTATACTACAACTACATTTTGTTAATAGGTCTTTTTCATACATTCTTCTATATACATACGTGCATACGCACGTATATTTGAAGAATAGGTAGATAGATATATCCATGCGTACGTTTTTAGATGGTAATGATAGTTTCGAGCTAGCTTACCAGCGGCTTTCTGGTATAGAGGAGTGAAAAAAAATTATATGCTCGCCGCCCGGGACCATCATTGATGATGCATAACAGGCAAGCTCATATACACATACATACATACACGCACACCCATAGACACAATTTGCAATTATCAACATTTCTTGCCAGAGTTTACGAGTACTCATCCTGCTCAGCTGTGGGCCGGTGCTAATGCAATACGCAAATATATGTCTATTATGTACATTGTACATGTAAGTATGTGCACATGTAGGAGTGTATATAACAACAACAACACAAGTTTTAACCCCACTCACAGCTGTAGATGTTCGGCTTTGTTAATATTGCTCTAAGTATTATAATAGCAATTACGACTTCCTTTCCTCTCTTCTCATTGTCGCACAACATCCAACAACAAACAAATTTGGCTCTATATACGGGTTTGTGTATCCGTGCTCTTGTTTTTTTTTTTTGCTTTTCCTTTTTGTGTCTTTTTGCCTATAAGGTCAATTGTTTGCCATTTTTATCATCATGCGCCTGGTGAAAGTAATGCTTGCCTTTCTTCTTTAAGTTGACTGTATTTAATAACTAATATTATATTATACCATAGAGTATATGTATGCTTGAGAGGCTTAAGTAATTTTCTTTTTCATGAATTTTTTAATTTCTGGCCAGGCAGAGATTTTCGGTGAAAGGTTTCGTTCTTAAGTTTAATGCCTTTTATATTGCTTTACACACATCCATGTATTAATTATACTGATTGTTATGACGTATTGTACGCTACGCTATAGTATAAGTTATGTTAAATTCGTTTAGTCGCAGGTAACATGCAGAAGGACTACATTTTATTATATCAATCGATACACAATCATTAACTTTCGCGCGATAATTGCTAGGCTGTCCGTTCGTCCGTTTGATGTGTATCGAAGTACATTTGTTTTCAACCTACAAGACGCAATTTTTGAGTAAATTTTGTTGAAATTTCGGTACGTTGACTTGCTTTGGCACAAGAACGTAACCATTTCAAAATAGTTTGGATTAGACGACTTTTAAGTTCACTTCCAGCCTAATCCCTTACATTAAACAAGTGAAAACCCTATACGCCTGCAACACTTTATTTAATAAACTTATTCATATAAAGACTTTTCAAAATAAGGCTTGTTATCGAGAGCGGTCGCATAGATGTTCCGATCCGAACGATTCTTCTTTGGACCAAAACATATCGATGTAAATGTCCCCTACATAGTCCCCTACAAAGTTAACGCAGTGATGGGTAGCAAGGAAAACGATAACGAGTGAGTGAAAGGTAAGGAACGGCCGCGGTTAGGTGGATGGTGTCCAATCGGTAGGTGTTATGCTTTCAGTGGCTGAGCATTCACTATAGCTACGACCTCGTATCATCTACGGAAATGACATTTAGACCGGCAAACATCGACTTGGTAGTCAGGACTGTGCGCCAGCTAAGGCAATCGAAAAACGCTCTGGTAGCTGGCAAAAAAATTCAGCTTAGAAGCCTAGAGAGGGTCATAAAGGAGTTGCATGTAGAAAATCGTTGCAGCGCAACTATTATTCTCACCTCTGATTGTGAGCTGTTGCTTATATTGTGCAATCCAAGCTTTAGATGGAATTCAAGCGTTATTACCTACCTACGACTACCTACCCTCAAAAGCAAAGATTATCGCAGATTTTCTTTTAGAAATTTCAACAATTTGCAGTAAAGGCTGACGTAAGACTAAACAAGACTTCAACAAATATCTGAAATAAATGGCAAAAATAACCAGACAATGAGGTCAACTCCTTGAAACATTGTTATTAAAGGCGATCCAAGGCAATCAAATAATTCTTTTTATGAAAAAAAATGATTTTCTTAGCACATCCGGATACTGTTTTTTTTTTTTTTTTTTAACATAAAATACATTTAAAGCAACGCCATAAATAAATTTTATTTTTCACGAAAGTATTTTTAAAGTTTTGATTAATAAAAAAGTTTCTCAGTTTTAAATTTTGTAACAAGAAAATCCCACTTCCCTTTCACTTCCTTTTTACAACAGCGGATATGTAGTACCTTTGTCCGGGCTACCGTAGATGTAAATATTTTGTTTTGGCAAAGGCTATAATAATATGTGATTTACCTACAAGTAGAACAGTCAGTGTACCTTTTATTGCTTATATTCACCTCAGCGTTAAATAGTAACGTTCGGACATTTTTGGCACGCATTAAAAATGCGGTATTTTCCATAAATGTTTTTACTTTTCTTTTTTCATTATTATTTTTCTTCTTTTCTTTTTTTTTTTTTGGCAGTTTTTTTTAATAAAAATAAAAATTCGACGAAATTCGGTGCCAAAGGCTTGTTATTGTCATTAAGGGAGAGAAAAACTATTAAAAATATAAAAGTGAAGAACACAAAATTAGTTTTATGACTATGACAGCAGCAGCAGCAGCAGTAGTAGCAGCAGCAGGTATATGCATATAAATATATATATATATAGTATATATGTAAACGAGCCGCCCTTTCAACATATTATTACATTCGCTATTAGTCGGACCATTACATATTTAGTGTAAAGCAATTTTCCGTTTATGTCGCGAATAAGCGAATTTCTGCTTAAAACAGAGACCGGAAAAAGTATTAAATGTTGTTTCCCTTAACAATTTTAAATGCAAGAAAAACAATCCTTTCTTTCAAAGATGAAAAGGCAGTAGTTTTTAAAACAAATAGATATGAAAATGAAAAGTAAAAAAAAAAAGAAAAATTGATGGAATTTTTCACTGATGACGACGCCGACAAATACTTTCTGTGTCGTCTGGCAGAAACGTAGGCGCATATTATTGAAAGCAAAGAGTTAATATGCCATGGCATGGAACCAAAAAAACAACAAACAACAAAAAAAGTTCAACGCTCTAAACAGGGCTTTGAAAGGTTGTAATCTAAGAAAAAAATAAAAATATTAACGATTTGTTTTTACTTATGAACGAACGAACTCATTGACCGAATTAACTGATTTTCATATCGGCTATCAAAGAGAAACTTGGCTTGTTGTGGATTCGTGGCATTTCTCAAACTTAAAAGCGAAGTGAAAAGTTAAAAACAAAGTTATAGCCATCACAGCGTACATTGGCTGTATACTAAATTTGTTCCTAAGTTCGAAACATCGGAGACGTAATCGATAAAGACCAAGTTTTTTTTTTCTATTTTTAATGTTCTCGATTCGCGCCGTAACGAGGTCGCGATCAGAAAGAAGTGAGGAAAGACAAAGATAGAAATACTGACGTTGGGGGCGCAGTCTAGAGGATGTGTGCCAAAACGATAAGTGTTATGCCTTCAAAGACGCAGCACTCGCTGTAGCTGTAGCCAAAGTAAACTTTACCGCATTGAGGTTTAGACCGGCGAAGACAAGGTAGGTCGCCGGTACATTTAACACGGTTACCTTAGAAAGCACTTAGAAAGAGATAGAAAGATAGACGCAATCTATTGGATTTATACCCATCCGATTAGTGTTGTGCCTTGAAGGACTGCGCACTAACTAAAGCTACGGCCGAACTAAACTTTGCCTGCATTGAGACTTGAATCAGCGAACACTGACTTGCTAGTCACGATTCCTACCTACTCGGCGGTAATTATGCGGATCAAATAACACTTTCTTGGAATTTTTTTTTGGATTCATCTTTAGCTGGCAAGCACAAAAATAGTTGTTTTACTTGTTAACTGTTTTGATGATAGTCTTTAATATAATATTTAGAAAATCAATTTTAAAGACTCAAAGAAATCTAATTGTTAGACTTAGAGTTTCACATAAGTCGCACAACTCAGTTCTATGCTCTTTAACTTCATTGTGCGACTTTGGGAAAGTTTACTCGCACTAATTTGTCCTTGCTTTGCAGATGCTTGCTCTTTGAAGTCGAGCATAAACGTCTATCTCGTCCACTACCTGATGCACACTTAAGAGAGACATGCCTTCAGCAGCAGGTCAAATATATAAATACTGGTCACGAATACAAATACTCGACAAGTATATGTATGTATATGTACTTCTTGCGTATAATTGTGAGTTAGATGCGATGGATGTTCAAGATCCGTATGGGCAGCCAAATAGGTGAAGAAACCTACTGTCAAGTCAATGTTCCCGTGTTAAAATGTTAAGTGCGGTACACTTTACTTTGGTCGTAGCTCTAGTGAGCACTCAGTCCATAAAGACACAATACCTACCGATTGGGCGTGTAACGATTACCCTGCAGCTTACTTCACCTTGTTACACGTCCACTGAATGATAATAAATAAATAAATAAAAACGGTGCCTGTGAGCCTAATAGCCGTTTAAAAGCCAACACCGGCGCCTAAAATTATTACGACAATTCAAGACGTTATGAAGCGGCCCACTTCAGCGAATTGAATTAATTTATATTAGGTTGTCCCATAAGCATCTTCCTTTCTTTCAATGCGAAATCAAATGATGACATTTTCTGTTTAACGTTCAGTTACTGCGCTATATATGAACCATTCTGCTCTTTCATCTTCTTCCATCTTTCAAAAGACTTTTTCCCCAATACTTGAGCTTACTTGCAAAATATCCAGCGAGATGCGTTTTTCCGTCTTATTCCCCTTTCGCATTAGCGACTTTTATCACGGAGAGAATTTTTTAACGAGAGAAACAAATAAAACCCGTATTGGGCAATGTCTGGGAAGTACAGAGAATAATTTAGAATTTCCCGATCAAACTGTAAGAGTTTCCATCTTAGGGCTAACGCAAGATAAGGTCTGGCGTTGTCGTGAAGTCGGGAGTGATCGTTTCACCTTGTGGAAGGAACTCGCAATAGTCTACACCTTTCCAATAACTCCAAATGCACAAAAGAACTTCCTTCGAATGAAGTCCTGGCTTCGCAACAGTTGAAGGTCGATTTTCTTTAGACTAAGTGCGTGTCCGATATTCATTTTGATATTAAATTCAAGTCTCACCTCCAGTGACAAGCCTGTTTAACAAAATATTTTTTCATGTTTCTGGGGAAACAAATCGCAAGTAGAGACGCGCTTCATAAGGACGGTCTCCGTCTATTGGTGTGGAAAGTAAACTTCATACCGATTCACATCTGATTCATCTTGGCTAAATGGTTATGTATCTTTGTCCGCGGGATGCTAGTGGCATCCACTACTTCACGAATTTTCAGCGAATTTGCTTTTAATGAGATTCGTACCCGTCGTTGCTGGACGGTCGTTGCAGTCTTCATGTTTTAAATCAAAAGTGTCAGCTGTACATTTGTTAAACCAATTGCGGACGGTTCTAATCGTCCTGGCACTACTTCCATAAACGGTGCAGATCTGGTCTGCAGTGTCCTTTGCACAATTACCTTTGAATGAAGCATAATATGCCGCAAATGCTTCTTCTATCTATCCATATTGAATGGCGTAGAAAAAGATTTTAATACCGACTTTGTCGCTAACGACACGTACTTTGAAAGAGCTGTCAGATGACTGAAATCGATGCTCTAAACGTACAGTAGATAAGCTTCAGTGTTTAAAAAACACAGCTTACGCGAGGTCATATACAGCGTGTCGGGGAAAAAGCTTATGGGCCACTCTAATACTTATAATATATTATTTTTATTATTGTCAGCAGTTCTCAGCTTTATTGCTAACCCTACGGCACTTGAGATTCGAACCCCGGATCAATGAGTTGCCAGTAGGGTTTCCTTATATTAAACCGCCGCTTAGGCGAACACATCTAATATATAATATTAAGTGTTTGCAAAGATTTTGATCACTTTTTCACTTGAGAAAGGCAGTTATTATAAGCAATTGTTTCAATATATTTTAAAGAAAATAGTTTTCATCATATTTTACAACATTTTGCAATATTTTTGCCAACATAACGATATCTTGCCGAAAGAGCTTATATTGGTTTGGCAATGATTCACCCACAGACCCATTTTCGCACATCTTCAACTTTGCGGAGCCGCATGTCAGCCAAGCCATGCCGCATCGATCTGAACAGGTGGTTATAAGCAGGCGCCATGTCTGGGGAGTAAGCTGTGGGAGGTAGAACATCCCATTCGAGGTGCAACAGTGTATCCTGGATAACTCTTGCAACAAGTGGCTAAAAACTCCCATTATCGTCACTTTTAAGCCGTTGAATCCAAAACCGACAATTGGGATATGACGGAGCAGCACCGTACCTGGTGGACTGCGGCAGCAGATTTCTTCAAATAAAAAACAAAAGTAATGAATTTGGTAGATGAGGAATTTGAAACGCTCCATGGTTAACGTCGGCTTACGCTGAATAAATCAATCATATTGAATGGAAAGTTATTATTTTACGTAGAGGAAGGTCCGTCCATCCAGACCAACGAATTCAACTGTGATATACACCTTTACCTGTATGAAGCTGCTGATCAAAATTTTTGCAAACACTTAATATAGATATTATACATATATATATATATATAGATATATATATTATACATATAATATATATATTATATATATAAATGTACATATTTATATATGCATTTAATGTATTTGTTTGTCTTTATGTATATATATATATATATATATGTATATATATATATATATATATGTATATATATATATATATATATATATATACATATATATATATATATATATATAAGCTTACTATTAAATATATATTAAATTGTTTAATTGTTGTGAAATTTTTTTTGCACTTTTAGATATATATATATATCTATATATATATAGATATATATACATATATATATATATATATATATATATATATATATATAAAAGAAGAAAAGTGCCCATATTTAAATTCTAATTAACTTGACTTTCACGTATTCTCATTCATTTTTATTACAGATGCCAAAAACTAAAGCTCCAATGGGCCATTATCCAAAATGAGAAAAACTATGATAATATACTGAGCGAACGCAATGTATGAAGAGAAATAATAAATTTTGGAACTCCTTTAAGGAAACTTTTATTAAACGAAAGAAATCTCAATTTACTTTTTAAATGACTATAACAATTAAATGACGAAATAAAAAAAAAAAAAAAGGAAGAAAGAAAGAGAGAATTTCGATAATTAATGAACAATTAATAAAAGAAAAGGAAGAAGAAAAAGAAGCGAATACAATTTAAAATTAAAATACATAAAAAGTTATTTGTTAATAACTGAAGTAATTATAATCTTGAAGCGTAAGAAAAAAATCAAAAAACTAATAATCGGATTAAAGATAATCATAAGTATATATAATTTAAAATGAGTCCGTCCGTTTAGAAAATAATTAATTAATGCATAGAGAAGTAAACATAATAAAGAAAATCAATTTGAACTCGAGCAGTTTATTAAATGGCGTCATCAGCATAAAATGTGTTTAACGGGAAAGAAAGAAAAAAGAAATTCCCTCGAGTAAACCTTCAAAAAAAAGGGGGCAAACAAACGAAAAAAACAGAAACAAATCAAAAGAAGAATTCAACTCAGTTAATCAATTAAGTGAAAACATATTTGAGCATAAAATTGAACTTAATGTGTTTACCCGCGCGACATAATCGACATACGTTATTATCTCAGTATCGTTATATTGTTGAATGTGAAAATCGTTGAAAAATGTGAAAAATGTTTGACGTAAGCGTACGCATGAATGATTACTCATATCAAACAAGATATCAATAAGAAAAAATAAAGCGTTTTTTTTTTTTTGTTTTTTCATTTATGCACTTAAAAAATGAACAAATTGAACAAATATACGTAACATACGTAACAAACACGGACACATAAAAAGAAGGACCAGAAGAAGAAGAACAAGAGAGAAAAAGGAAAAAAACCAAACAATAATTCTTTTTATTTTTCGGTTTTACTCTTGTACTATCATTGTTAAGTTCTTTTCATCATAAACAGAAAAAAAAAAAAAAAAAAAAAAAAAAATTCATAAGAAAAATTCTATGAAAGGTGTGTTCGTTCCTACACGCATAAATATTAACAGGAAAACGAATAAAATGAATAAAGCCATAAAGCATTGAAATGTTTTTTTATATGCTGATGAAATTGTGTCAGCAAATGTGTTAAAAGCAAAAAAAAGCAAAAAAAAAAAAAAGAAAAGGAAGAAAAAATAATCGTCATTCAAACACCTAGACAATGACTGCTAGTACATCACCATCATTGCAATCATCACTATTTTCGCCAACAAAGAGGACAATGCTCGGCTTTTGTAAAAATCACAAAACAATGGGTTCGATTCTCAAAATACATTTACAACAAATGCATTTCTGGAATTTTGCAGCAGCAGCTCTATTTTGTCTAAGTACAGGTGAGTGCTTCAAATGACTTAAAATACAATTCATTTTTTTCTGTTCTTTTTTTTTTTTCAAAAAATCGTTTAAAGCCATAAAATGCGTTATAGTGGCAAAGCATTATTTCGGCCTTATACTCATCAATATGCAAAATTGTTTACGAAAATGAAAAAAAATAAAAAATTAACGATAATAAATTTTTTTTATACCTTACGCCACTTGTAGTACAGGGTATATTAAGTCAGTGCGGACGTGTGTAACATCCAGAAGAACTTAAAATAGACCCACCTTTTATTATATCGATCGATTCACAATCGTAATCTGAATTGACTTAAGTCTGTCTGTCCGTCTGTCCGTCTGCCCGTCTAATGTCTGTCAACGAAAATTTGTGCTCAAGCTACAGGTCGCAAATCTTGAGATATTTTGATGAAATTTGGTACAGTGTCGCGTTTTGACGCAAGGACGAGCGCTGTTGAAAATGGAGTCAGTCAACTTTTTCGACCACTCCCCATACAACGCCCTATTCTATAAAGGAAAAATAGTGTAATTTTGCAAAATTTCTCACCAAAAGTGGCTAAGTACTACTACTTTGGCATTCTAAATTAGTATGAAAACTTCAGACCAGCTACGGGGCAATTTTTGAACCCTCTCTCATATAATGAAAACTGAAGTTCACGCGACAAAAAGGTCTAATTTTCAACGCTTCGTGAAAAAATTATATCGTAATAGTAATTTAACATAAAAAAATTTGGATCATCTCGGCCTATGTTTTGGATCATACCCTAACAAGGATTTTCACGAAAATCGATTCTTTGCAAAGCAGAAAAATCTAATTTTTAATATGCGGTGATCAGTAACAGTAATTTCATACCAAAATAGAGTCTATTGAAAATTTGAACCATCTACGCCTATTAGGTTGCGTTTTGGACCCGCTTCGCCATAAATTCGCCTTTATATAGAAACGAGATATAATTTTTGCACTGTGTGATAAAAATAAGAATTATTTTAGACAATTGGGTGTAGATTATATAATGGTCGGCCTTGCCCGACAATAATGTTTTTCCTTGTTTTAACTGTAGACTTACGACACCGGTCAATTCGACGGGGTTTTCACTTTAAAAATTCATCATAAGCAAGCCGATATCATTAGATGTTATGTGAGGCGGGTTCAAAAAAGATGGACTCGTGTATTTCTGGAAAAATATTTATTTATCCATCAACATCAATTTTGTCCTCTTCAATGTAAGTGTTTTTTCAAATTCTCGGAGCACTTCTGATATGCCCTTTTTGGCATGGCTTTGAGTTCATGCAGCGATGCGGTGTTTATCTGCTTAACCGCGGCAAAACGTTGCCCTTTCATCGACGTTGCCTTTCAGTTTTGGGAACAGAAAAGTCGTACGGGGCCAAGTGGTGTAAAATTAAGTAATACGATAGAATTATGATAAGTTATAAGAATTCCATCGCTCCTTGACTCTCTGCATGTGATTATCGAAATAGTTGATTCCTTATCGTATATAATTAAATCTTGTCACTTTCGCTAAAGGGTTTGCTTTTTTTCTATTTTTCTGCTGTCCTCTTTGATGTCATTTAAAATAACGTAAATCGTATATCGTACATTAATATATTTTTCCTTATTTTCCAAACAAATATCGCTTACTATCCACAAATTAACTAATATGATAAAATTATGATAACTTGTAAGAATTTCATCGCTGTTTGAAACTCTCTGCATATGAATGTCGAAATAGTTGATCCCTTATCGTACATCATTAATTCTTATCGCTTTCGTTATTTATCTAAAGGGTTTGCTTTTTTTTCCATTTTTCTACTCCTCCTCCTCTTTTGTCCCTCCCCCTATCTATGACTTACTGGTAGCTTTTGGGCTACAAAATATGGCAACTCGTGAATGTTTTAAATAGAATTGAATTTCTCATAAAATTATCATAAATTATATTATTGGTGTTTCTTGGTTCTGTGCATGGGGGGTAATCTGAACGTATTACTAGAGCAGTAGTACAGTTTCCCTTTTTTTTTTTGCGCATCCTTAGAATATGTAAAATGTGTTTCGTTTGAGAATTCCTCTTGTCGTTCTTGTTGTTCTTAGATACTGAGCTTTTTTTTTAATCAAATTTAATTACAATTTCGATTCGATTACTTCTCGTTCGAATCGTTGGTAAGCCCCTATCTAACGGCCGTTCGATTAATAGAAATAAATTACAATTTTACAATACACTTGATGTTAATTACGGACATTGGAAAATTGGTATGTTTGTATAATGTTAAGCTAAGTGCATAGACAAGCGGACAGGCAGACAGGCAGACAGGCAGGCATATTTACAAATCCTCATGAAATGAGAATACAATCGCACATAGTTTTATATATATATATAAATCTATATATATATATATGTAAAATATATAGAAATGTTTAAATGAATGCTTCTGTAGATAAAATGAAAACAAATTCATTTCGGATATCTTATTATGCAATTTCGTTCATTTACGCTGCAGTCCAAACAAAATTTGTTTGCAATATGGGTAAAGCGTGCTTGCTTGCTTGCTTGCTTGCTTGTTTACGTGCGTGCGTCCATATATACATATATATATATATGTGTATATAGATATAGATATTTTTGTGCATTTGATACGTTTAGATTACTAATGCATGTGTTAACTACAGTTGTCGGCTGATGGTAAATTTCAAATGTTGTATTTGGTGATGTAATTAGATCCTGGCATATGCACAGCATATGTTGCTGTTGAATTGTCTTGTCAATGAAATGTTATTTGAATTTGCATCCGGTATTTGTAATTGCATGTATTGCAAATACTGAATTGAGTTTTTACACCCGTGTGAAAATTGAACGCAAATGATGAAATTTTAAATAGCAGCAAATTGAAAATAACAACAACAAGACAACAACAACAAAAACATGAAAACGAAACGGAGAACAAATGATTGTATACAAAAGCTAAACAATATATTATTAAAAAAAAAAAAAAAAAAAAAAACTCTGTTCAAATTGTTTCGAAAGTCGAGAGGAAATCCTTCCAGCGGTGATGCTAATTAGACGTATTCGTCGTTTGTTTTCTAAACAAATGATTGAAGTAATTGATGAAAAAAAAAAATTCAGTTAAACAAGTTAAAACTATATATAACTGGTCAAAGTCGACCGTTATAAACTCTATTCAACTATTTTTTATACCCCACACTATCTGAGGTGCAGCGTAGAGTAAATTTATGCGGACTTATGTAACACTCAGAAGGCCTTACGAAAGATCCACTTCAGCCTGTCTGTCCGTCTGTCCACGTATTTTTGCTTTCAAGTTGCAGGTTGCAATTTTTGAGATATTTTGATAAAATTTGGTACATAGACGTACTTTGGCTCAAGGACGAACCTTATCGAAAACGATTAGGTCCAGTTTTTCAATCACTCCAAATATAACGCCCCATTTTGAAAAGTCGTTATATGCAATAAAATTTCTATTTTCAAAATATCTTGACGAAGAGAGAGAGAGAGGCGGAGTAATAGAATTTCGGCATTCTAGATTGGTGTGAAAATTTTGAACCGACTGGAGCAATTTTTTATACCCGCTCTCATATAACGAAACTGAAGTTCATATGACAATTTTCAATGCTGTTTTAGTTAACTGTACCAAATGTGGACCATCTTAGCCAATTTTTTGGATCCTACCATATATATGGATTTTCAGGAAAATTTATCTTTTGTAGGGAAAAAAAGTCTACTTTGATGAAAATTGACCCATAATAGTAATTTGGTATAAAAACTAACTATGCGCGCCAACTTTTGATCCTCTTGAGCACAACCATTCTCGCGGAAAGTAAGCCTTTATTTGCAAAGAGATCTAATTTTTAATATGTAGTCCGCTAATAGTAGTTTCTTGCCATTAAAAGACTTCCGCTTTTTGATAACCGGTTATATAGAAAGATAGAAAAAATTAATCCAAAATTTCCCGCAATACCAGATACCAGATAGGTACGTATGAAACGGGAATGTATCCATAAATGTTACCACCTACTATGGAGAGGACATACACCTCTGAAGTTTCGCAACGCAAAAATAAATTGTTTTTTTCAAAAACAGAAATGTCGAGGAGAATGGATCTACTAGAATTTCAAGCGTCTCAAGTCATGCGTTAGTCCACAAAAACTATGCACATCGACACGGCATGCGGTGGGATTAGCAAGGTGTAGTGTGCCACGAGCCGCTAACACTGTATGAAACTGTTAGTGCAGATGTCTACCGACATCAGTTGAACAAATTGTACCATTTCTAGTTGCAAAACAACAGCGATAGCGGTTAACAGACGCAAAGTCATCGTCTTGCAAGAGTTGTCGACGATACATTCTTGCAGCTCGAATAGGAAGTTCTGCCGCACTTAACGCTCTCGCCAGAAATAGCACCTTCTGGTTACTACTTATTTAGATCGATGCAGCAAGGCTTGGCTGACATGCGGTTTCGAAATGCTGAACAAGTGCGAAAATGTGTCGATATTTGGAATGCTGCCATATCGATAGTGTTCTTTCGACACGGTGTTGCCGTTTCAAATGAAAAAATGTTAAAAATATATGCGTGCACCTAATAATTAACAATTCCAAGCGCAAAAATTCATCGGTAGACCCACGCACACCATGCACATTGACTGCGAGACTGAATCGCTTTAGCAGCAAGACGATGGTGTGGTCTATTATTAACGGAATAGTCAATACCAAACGGTATCAGTAATAAGTAATCCATTTGAATTATTTGCTGTTCAGTACCACAATATCAACACAAGCAACACGAAGTAGTTTTCCACGTGGCATTCCTTCGATATCATGGAAGCACCAAACTTGTAAGTGCCAGTCTATGCGGTGTACTCATCAAGTTCGACTTTCACCATCATTGATCGTGCCTATACACTATTTTGAACTGGAACTATTTTGAGCCGACTTCTGTCGAAGCGTGTACTATTCCGTTTGCTTTTATGCCCTTATGGGTACATTAAGCTTTGCGGATGTATAGAGCATTAGGGATCAAGATGAGGTACGCGTAGCCTTTACTCTTGCAACACTTTGGGCACAGTTTTCATTTATTTAGTCAAGTTTGTCCCTTTGTCTGTTTTCCATTTGTTCATTTGGTCGGGTATGTTCGAACTATGGGTCGCAAATTTTCGGAAATGTTCCCATAAAATATGGTAAACGTTTTCCCCGAAGGTCATATGTTGGTCACAAATCGTTTCGAATCATTTTTACCATTATTCCCCCCTATTTTAAACAAGTGAAGAAATGGCAACAAAAAAACATTTTAGCATACGTGGGATCCTTTTTCAAAATCAAACTTTGTATGTATTTCTAAATTTCTCCAAACTGTCGGTCCATCTGCCGATGTTGAAATTATGTCCAATCACTCTTGGATGTCGATTGGAAACAAATTAATTCTTAAATTAGCTGGCGTCGTCGAGCTAATGATTCGCAACGTGAAGTTTCTCTAAACCTCCTTAGATATAGGCTCTTGTTTACAGTATCATACTATAGGTGCGTAGTACAGTGGTATGTGTGTCGAGGAAAATCTAATGATAATCCGCATCTGTACTGCTACTAAAGGCAATAACTGCCAAATTTTTTTTTTTGCATTTATTTTCGGCATTCAAAATGTAACTCGTTGGCAAATCTCAAAAGGTGTTCTTAGTTTCGCAAACAAGTGAACAGGCAGACCTGGCTTAAGCGGTGACCTCATTACCCTTATGCTTGACTCGTCAGTGACTGTGTAAACTGAAAATCGTATATAAATGTCTTTGCATTCTCTCTCCCTCTCTCTATATATATATATATATACACACACACACACACATATATACATATACATATGTATATATATATATATATATATATATATATATATATATATATATATATATAT
>KK502697.1:149662-159805 GCA_000688735.1 Glossina austeni
ATATATATATATATATATATATATATATATATATATATATATATATATATACATATGTATATGTATATATGTGTGTGTGTGTGTGTGTCAACAGTACCATACACATATGATACATCCGTATAGTATAGTATATATATATATATACACATATATGTATGTGTATGTGTATGTGTATGTGTGTGTATACATATGTATTATATGTATATGGATACCTGTTGACACACACCCACACACACACACACGCACGCATATGTATATACGTCCATGTGCGCATACTCTCCCTACATATGTAAACTATAAATACATTGAAACTTACCCATAAGACTTTGAGTTCAGTCAGAGAAAAGCCCAAAAATTCTTTGTATTTACTAAGTATGGATTCAAGTGCCGATTCACTTGATATTCATATGTGTATATTTTGGAATTAATGCTTCACAGGACTCGAAAGCGATTAGCGAAATATCCTGCGGAAATTTTGAACCGCGGGAGCAAATTAACCTCGATTACGTCAAGCTCTTAAGCGCTCTTCACGAGTGTTGGCAGCCGGGAACATAACCTCAACCTTCACCTCAGTGTGTTTCGCCATCTTGCTGTGTGAGTTGTTACTTAAGCAATATAATGCGATAAAAAAAAAAAAATTCCAAAAATTGCAAATTTTTTTTTTTTTTTTTGTTTAAGCAGCAGATATAAAAATTTGTTATATACACATAAAGCAATGGACCAGAATAACAAGTGAACGTCAGACGGAAATGGAAGCAATTCGCTTTTTCGCTGTTTTTTGTATTTTTTTTTTTTTTTTTTTTTTTTTTTTTTTTGCTTCTATTTTTGGTGAAATTATTATTTATTTTTTTTTATTTTTTTTTTTTATCATTTCGTGTAAAAATAAGTGTTTGTACACGCCCGTGAGTGCTTTGCAAGGCAAAGTCTGTTTGGAAATATGCAAATTTATAAAGCTTTGTACCCTTATTGAACTGTTTTGTTTGTTTATTTGTAACAATATAATCTTATAAACATAAAATACATTTTTGTATTTATAAAAACATATATATACATACATACAAAACATTTAGAACAAAAAGAGCAAAGTAAAAAAAGAAAGCAAAAAGTTACTGAAATATATATGCGGCGGTAGCAATATTTAAAACGGATATAAAATACAATAAAAATTGTATGCGAATATTGTCAGCATTGTTATTAGTAAGCTAAGCACAAAATTTATGTTATGTGACATATAGTTAGGTTTCATGCAAAACAAATAAGAAACTTACGATGGCCTTTGAAATGAATCCTTGAAAGTCATTGCCTTAAATCAATGGCAAAAAGAAAGTGTATGATGCAAAAGCGCTAAGCAACAACGTTCAATTAGGGTTGGAAACGCCCCGTCGTAGGAATAACTAAAAACTTGTGCTGAGAATAGACAATGATGCTGGCAGTCACATTAGCGGACTTCCTGAAAATATCCTTGATTTTGAGCGATTTGACGTCAGCATTATAGAAAAAGTTCGGAAAGTCTTACTCCAAGGTACTATATATACCAGAAATTTTCAAAACCGTGCTGCCAAGTTCAAGGGCTTGTACTGATGTCCTTGGAAGATAGGACGACGACGTGTTAGTTGAATTCATTCAACTCAGTCAAGTAAGTTCAAAGTCAAAAGTGGTTAAGTGAAGTAATAGTAGCAATAGTAAAGCAGTACTTAGAGCTCGTCCGGGGTCTGCCAAAGCCGAAATCGGCCGGCGTCTGCTAATATCCCTATGGCAAAGGCTCCCGCACAAATCTGGCTACTAAACTGACAACGTCTCTTAATATTAGTGGGCAATGGTGGAGTAGCGGTCTTTTGTGACTCGAACTCGGCCAGGGTCTGCTATGACCACTGCGAACGTACGGTAGCAAGGTAGCAGTCAGCTGTGAGTCGGACTCGTTCTCTGCGAAGATCGCTACGAAGTAGGCGTAGATTCAAAGTCTGTTAACTAAACTAAACTAAATGTAATTTCACAGTAACGAACAACCCTAGACGAACAAACCTAGTCGCTTACGACTTCGATTCCTTCATGTCAGAAAAGAACACTGTGAACTGGGCTGTGATACAAAACTGATTAACTTAAGGAGCGGGTAGCAGTTAGTTGCAATTCGGCTTGGCCAGGAAAGCGAAATAGGCAGCGGAACTGAATGCTGGTGATCACGATCTATCTGAGAAGGACACATGACTTCGTTGGTAATATGATCAATATCTTCCGATCTCGAAACATATTCCATCTGCTTCACATATCACAGACCGCTATTATTTTTCTGTCCGTTGTGCACAAAATTTTAGAAAGTCTGGTAGCAGTAAGCAGTTCCTAGGAACAGAACCATTTTTACAATAAAATTTGTACCGACTTTTCTAGCCAAATCTACTGCATTTCCAAGCCGGGATTTTTTCGAGAATTCGAACTTCGCAATAGTAAACGTTGGGCGGAGAATGGACGGACTGGGAGCCATGTGCTAATTTGTAATGTATATTAATACCGCATAGCCTAAATAGGTAAGAAGTGCAACTTTTAAGCCGACATACTCGGTTTCCATTCCCAGTCGCGGTTTAATTACAACTGACCTGTGGCCGCAGCCACAGTGACTGCGTTAATGCAAAAGTCTCATAATGAAGGGACATGCACCAGCCAGGCTGTGGCCCTACCTCTCTTTCCCGCTCCATTTCTTTTCGGCCATTAATATATTAGGGGTAGGGGGTATTACCTGTCATACGAGCCATACCATACCAGTTCCGTACCATAGAGGTTTTTTGTTCGTAGATGTCATAGACGGTAAGAGAAATTTTGTATATCCCATGCTGTGTTGGCGAACACAAGCGGGAGCATCGTTCTTTTATTTTGTTTTAAAACAGTAAACATTTTTTGAATAAAACGAAAAAAAAAAACGATCATAAATTCTTGTTGCAAGCAGACAAGCAAAAACAAGAGGAATAAACTTAACTCATTCTAATAGCCTTTCAGCCATCAACAAATGCCAACATATTCGCATAGTTTTTATATTCTCGACTCAAAGAAATAGCATAAAAGCGATAGTTTATAGCCCGGAAGCAATTCAGCATATTTCATGTGAATCTCATACATTTATAGATAGGCTTTGAACCAAATATAAAGAGATGAGAGCTATTTTTAAAATGATATGCATTTACGTTCGAACACGAAAGTTGTTCTAATGTTTTACTCTGCTAAATAAAGCAGTAGAAGCAGAAACTGTGTGAGATGTGCGGGTAAAAAAAATGATTGGTAAAAATCATATTCGGCTTTAAGCGGATCTATCATATTCCGTATTTCATATCTATATAAAAAGTTTATAAAGCACGTTTTTCATTAGGGACGTGTGGATTGATGGTGTGAACGTTTCAGACGTTTCTGAATGATAGGCGTGTACGAAATTTCGATTCAATATCGCTTACAGATTGCGAGTTCAAGCTTTTCGTTTATTCACGGCATGGTTATGGGCGATTCATGTCAATTTTAAAGGTTCCCCCTGGCTAGTGTTTCTCCTTTTAAAACAAACTAAAATTTATTGGAAGAGATTGGTCAAGTTTACTGTTTGTCTACAAAGAGGTCTGTGATTGGAGAGATAAGCGGATGCCCGTGCAAGCCGATAAAGGGAAAGAGAAACTAATGGATAGCCATAATACTGCAAGTTGGACGGACAAGCAGGCAACTGAACAGAGGCAGCCCTGCAGAAGAATGGAGAATGGAGAAGTAGCTGGTAAAATAGACAGGCAGATGGATAGAAAGACTAACGGACCGCTGAAAGCGGGGCAAGCGTATGGATGGACAAGCGTTTGGAAGTACAAGCAAACAAATAGACCAAAAGATAGCCCCTCAGAAGATCAGATGGAGAAGCGGATTGACAGACAAATTGATGGAGCGACTAACACATGGTCCTGCAAATGATTAGACAGACCAGCGGCTGAACGTACACATGCAAACAGATTAATGAGCGAAGGGTTAAACATGCGTACAGAGGTACATCAAGTTAAGAACTTACGCTATTCAGGCAAACACAGTTTTTAGGATATTTGTGAAGAATACTTCTGGACGTTACAGTCAAAAGCGATAATGGCTGTAAATAGGGAGACTAATGAACGAAGGGCTGGACGTATGGACAGAACTCCGGCATACACAGTTTTTATGATGTATGCCATCAACATTTGTGTATGTTACAGTCGAAAAAGGAAAATAGTTATAAAAAGCATTGCGATAGGGATGTGATCTTGAGAAGCCGAACTTAAGTTTCAGTAAAATTTAATTGGTTCAAAAAAATTGAAGAGAACCGACAGCCAAACAAAATTTTATACTCGCTATTATCTATTTCCTTCAACTTGTCAGGCATATAGTCTCATATATCAAAATCTCCTGAACATATCCCATCACTTTATTTGACAAAGTTCAACGAAGTTTTGTTCGTCTTTTCATCTGTTTGTTAAAAAAAAAGAATGATGTGTTTTTTTAAGAGTCATCTTAAAGCACTTACAATATTTTTCGAAAATTCTTTCCTTTTTCGATAAATTTCATTAAAAGTATTCACATTTCCCTATACGTTCACACATTGTCGAATATTCATATATATATATATATATATATATATATATATTTGTCTATGAACTTAAGCTTCGGCAACAATTTAAATTGAATAGTGGATTATAGAGCATTTAATTGATCCCAAGTGTCCCATAAAGAAATCATCATCAATTTGTATGCGAAAATCCTGTTCAGTTTTTCTTTGCAATTATGCTCTTGTCTCTCTTTCATTCGTGTCGGTCGCCCTGACCTTTATCTTTTCACTTATAACTAAGTCATTTACTTCTGCATATGACATTTTTAGTCCTGAATATGAGAGACTGAGAACAAAAAAATAAAAATAAAAAGAACCAAGAAAAAAAGTCAAAAATATAATAACAAGTGAACAAAGAGGTGCGCTCTCTTAACCTACTACTAGTACTACTAACACTATCACCACCACTACTAGTAAACCGAGACAGAGACAGAGACAGAGATAAACATATAATGAATGTATGCGCTTTTTGTAATACCCTGTAAACAAAGTACCAAAAAAAAAAAAAAAAATAAAAAAAATTTGCATACACATACATACTATAATTGTATGTGTAAGTGGATGCTTCTTCTTTAGCTGCATTCGCATACACTCTCGCATACAATCGCCAGAACACAGAAGATATATTCCAACCGTATAAATTACCATATTGCACATCCTTTAAAAAGAAGTAAAAAGATGTTTACGTATTCGTGTATGTATGTATGTATAATAACAACGAAATAAAGTAAAAACAAGATAAGTAGTGTAATAAATTTTATATGTATTAAAAACCATATATTCACTTACATAATAATAAAGGATAAATTTTATAACAATAACCTCAACCATTCCAAGGTTTTCATAAATAGCGCAGAATTTGCTACACGCTTGCTCGTAAAATTATTAAAACAAAAACAAAAACAAAAATATAAGAAGCAATAGGACTTTTCGATAGTGTGCAAGGACTATCAACTAAACCTTTCCTTGATTTCGCAATCAAACTCGCAATCTTCCAGTAGTAGCGTGTGCCTATACCATTATAAAACCTAACCTGAAAAGGCGTTATTCTCTTAGATGCCTTTCGAACACAAGAGCAATATGCATCTTCTTATGCATATAAAGCCTAGAATAGTCTACATGATTATCGCATACCAGGTAACTCCTAACAGAGGGAGAAGACGGAAGACAGAGAGTAACACTTCCAAAATGTTAAATGCTCTCCTATGCTCACACATATAAGATAGAAAAAGGATTAATGCCGAGATACGTTTTTCCCCCGATGAATCGGTGAGCCATTATCGCAAGCACTTGTGCTCTTAATCAACCTTTAAGAATGTAACCTCACAATGGAAGCCCATATTATTTAGACGGACAGCAAGACATATTTTTGAGAAGCTATCTGCTTGCACACAAACGAAGAAGTTCGTTAGTAGTTAAGAAGGGATCCTAGCGTCCTTATATTCTCTTCTATCCTTTTCTAAGTGACAGGCGTCATAACAGGGCCAACCAACCAACAAGGCAAATAACGGATCATCCAACTACTTTGGGGGTGAGCCACACGAAGATTTCGTCTGCAGAGAACGTCATCTACAGTTCATTACTATTATTTTCTACTCGGTTTTTGCAGCTCGAAAACACAAAATAGGAGCCTCTCTGCAAGCAATTGATAAACGTTCCTTATAGACCTTAGGTAACATGCACGATGTATCGTTGACGATCATATTTGACTAGACATCGTAATGTTGTGTACATTATTTTTACGCTTTTTTCTGGTCTAGGGGCGGCTAAGCATACACATAAACAAATTCTTTCCAAAGCAAATCTATTTCGATTCACTTGTCTGTCCTGCACCTCATCTTATTTTAAAATATTGATCTTAGCTATCGCCATCAATAAAAATCTTAATTAAAAGCTTATGTACGCCACGTGAAATACTTATTGATTAGTGGATTATCTATGATATGCAGCGACTACCAAGTTCTACACAAAGTGCTTAAAGTCGTAATCCAAAAGAAACAACAACAAATTGTTAGCTAGCATTAACTCTAAAAAGGGTTCTTTTCAGTGATTTGAACAGAGAGATACTGTTGGTGGACAGAGGGACAGGCAGACACACGTAATTTGGTCTATTTTTTGCTAAGCATGCTAATCAGAAACCCATATTCTGCAGGAGGTCGCATGACCCTTGCTATTATGCGTTGTAACCCTTTGACATATATAAATACACTCTCACTCATATGCGTCATAAAGAGTTCTAATAAAACATACAAATAATAGGAGTAGGAAATTTTATTAAGAGTATTTTAATCATTGTATTATTAGAGTTCTTCTTTTTTTTCTTAATCAAATTTTTATTTAAGTACAGAACAGTTATTATTTGTGATATTTTTTTAAATTTCAACAAAGTCATTTTATGAGCAGTGTAGAGCCTCTGCAAGTTCTGGGTACAAAACTTGGCCAAGTGATTTGCACAGGTTTCTTGGCGGGTCCGCTTTATAGCATTTAGGGCGGAACAAATACCAATAAAGAAACGGGACAACTTTCTCGTTATATCTGAAAGCTTCCCAACCTCTCACAATTTTTTCCGCGTCATCAAATACGTCCTTGACCGGACTGTCTTGCCGGCCGGTAAAAGTTCTTATCTTGACTGATTCTATGCTCTTTTTTAATCACTTCAGACTATCAATCAAGAGCACAGCCAAGTTCACAGTAAGCAATTTCTTAGAATATTTTTAGGCCTAAAGTACTAACAAGCGAATTTAGACCTAAGCTATTATAGACTTAGACTTAGGCTTATGATATTATAGCAAAGAACATCAATCGGCACTAAGCAGCAAAGACAGATTAGACAATATACGATCAAGTATAAGTGTATCCCTTAAGTTTCTTACTTTTTTTTAAATACCAAATCAATAGACGATATTTGCTGCTTAAGGTTGATTTCCTGCGTTGTATGTGAGCCGTTCTGCTCTATTACGTTCTTCAATCTCTCAAAAAGCCTCACTGTGGCCTGTTTCCAAAATTGGTGAGATTTACTTGCAAATTATTCATCGTTTGCGTTTTTATTCTGCTTTCGGATATGTGGCGCTTACCGTGGAAATCAATTTTTAACGAGCGAAACAATAAACAATCGAATTGGGCAATGTCTGGGAGTGTGGAGGATGAGGTAAAACGCCCCAATCAAACTGTAAGACTGTCTGTCTTACGACCGACGCCACTCCTCGCCGTCTTTCGGGTATGGCGGCTTTCAATTTGTCGAGTTAATTGCAATATTTTGCAAAATTGATCGCTTCACCTTGTGGAAGAAGCTTGCAGTACACTACAACTTTCCAGTATCACCAAATGCACAAAAAAACTTCCTTCGAATAAAGCCCTGGCTTCGCAACAGTTGAAGGCCGATTTTCCTTAGACTAAGTGCATTTTCGATGTACATTTTAATATTAAATTCAAGTCTCACCTCCAGTGTCAAGTCTCTTTAAAAAAGCATTTTTTTCATGTCGCTGAAGAAGCTAATCGCATATTGAGGCGCGATCCGTAAGGTCGGCCTCCGTTAATTGGAGGCCAAACTTCATACCGATTCACATACCGATTCTGCTTTAAATTATGCTCAAGTGGCAAGTGTATCCCCTTCTAGTCCCGTCGCTCATTCTGTTCAGGCGTCTTCCCCTAAAAATAGTAATGAGCAAAATAAATTATCCCCTCCCACTGGCGGTTCGAGCGTGAATGCTGGTCAACAAAATGGGCATGTCGCACAAGCTGCTCGTGCAAATGTGTTAACCCCCTCAATTTTCTCCCCATCTCATAACGCCCCAGCCGTGAACCCTACTGTTCCTAGTAGTAAGGACATTTGCTTGACGGCAGTTCCTCCCAGGAAAGCAATATTTGTGTCAAGACTTGCACCTGAAACGTCGGTGGATAACATAAAAAGCTATCTGGCGGCGAAAGTCCCATCAGTCAACTTAAAGCGCGTTAGCATTTTCAAAATGTCTCCTTCTCAATCTAGAGCAATCTCTTCTTTTAAAATACTTGTTCCGACTGAAAGCAGTGATATGTTATTAAATAAGCTACTGCGGCCAGTAGGATCTTTAATTAAGGAATTTATTCCTTGAGATCGACCTCGTAATGCCAAAACAGTAGTCCCGTTGCCTTCAAAAAACTAAATGTTTCTTCAGACCCATTATGTCTCATTTAGCAAAATGTTAGGGGCCTAAATTCAAAAATTCGTTCTACTTTCCTAAATTCAGTAAGCACGGAGTTTTTCTGTTTGGCCTTCACTGAAACTTGGTTAAAACCTGATCTTCATTCGTCGAAACTTTTCCATAATTCTTTCAAGGTTTTCAGAGGTGATCGATTGAATCGCATTGGTGGCGGTGTATTAATTGCCATATCTGCGTCAGTCCCGTCCAATTTAATACAATTTCCCACTTCCCCTGACGTAGAATTTATCGCCATTCGAGTGAAAATGCCTGATAAGCACCTATTTATTACCTGCTCCTACATTCCCCCAAATTCTGATATCTCCATATATAAGAAGCAGGCTGCCCTCATTTGTGAAGTGGCCAAGCAGTCTAGACCCACCGATATGGTCGTTGTGTTGGGAGATTTCAACCTGCCTAAAGTCATTGGTGTAACAGTGAAAATTTTGGTTGTTTAATTCCTGGCCCAACATCTGATAGAGCTGTTGTGTTCTTTAACGAATTATTTGACCATAATTTAGGCCAATATAACCGTAGCTTTAATTGTAATGGTGGACTGCTAGATCTTTGCTTTGCCAATTTTCCTGAGATTAGTGTAAATCGTTGTCCACCTTTTAGTTTAACTGAGGATCCTTACTATCCAGCAGTGTGCATTTCCTTTCATCACATGTATGATGGTTCGTTGAACTGCCTTAATGTTCCAGCTCTAACCTTTTCAAGCAATTATTATGATTTTCGTAAAATCAATATTGTATCGCTAAAATTTCATCTTTCACATTTGAGGTTTGATTTCTGAACTGGAAGTATTGAAAGCGTATTGTCATCGTTCTACAATTCATTGAACCTTGCTATTGCTGCATCTGTTCCGATCAAGCAGTGCCGTCCTCGAAGTAGGTGTCCCCCGTGGTTTAATAAGACAGTTAGATATTATAAGAATAGGAAAAACAGGCTGTTCAAGAAATTTTTGAAAAGTGGCTCTTCTTTAAACTATGTCGCTTACTTACCCGCAAGGCATAGATCTATCTCAATATTCAATATTATTGCAGATACCTTCAGTTCATTAGATCCTCTCTGTTTGCTAATCCCAAATACTTCTTTAAATTTGTTAATTCAAAGAGAAAGGTTTCCGCACATCCCTCGCATGTTTCTTTTAATGGCTCTGACACCTCGGATGATTTTGAAATCTCAAATCTGTTTGCTGAGTACTTCCGACGAAACTTTTCGACTGCTAGTGTTGATTTATCAGCTAATTACCCATACCCTATAACTAACTTGGTTTCAATACCTAATGTGGTCATTTCTGAAGATGATGTTTTCAAAGAGTTGAGTTCCCCAAAATACAATTGTGCGCCTGGACCTGATGGAATTCCATCA
>KK502697.1:160539-195212 GCA_000688735.1 Glossina austeni
CAAACTGACCTGAATAATTTAGTGGCATGGTGCTCGTTGAATCATATGACACTAAACCTAGATAAATGTAAGAAGCTTTTCTTTCTGTATCCTTGCCCGGGATATGTTAGTGGAATCCCTTATCTCGCGGATTTTCAGCGAGCATACTCTTGATGAGCTCCGTATCCGTCGTTGCTGGGAGGCCGTTGTAGTCGTCATCTTTCAAAGAAAAATTGCTAGCTCTAAATTTCTTAAACCAACTGCGGACAGTCCTAGTATCACTGCCATATCTCATCTGCCGTGTGCTTTGCACTATTACCTTTTTGAAAGCAATGAAGCATAATATGCCACAAATGCTTGTTCTAGTTATCCATATTGAACGATGTAGAAAAAGATTTTAAAAGCGACTTTGTCACAATCAGCAATAGATAAGCCTGCATGATTACGTACGTAGCCGGCTCAAGGTCATACAAAGCGTGACGGGGAAAAAACTTATGGAATATTAAAAGAAAACTCAAGGCTAAATAAGAATAACGTAAAATAGTCACTTCCATAGCATGGACCAATCGCACTGAGATTCGAACTCGCGACCTCCCGCAGGTTGCAGTAGCGTAGCGGTAGCGTATCCAACATACAGGCGTACAATCCACCTATTATTTTAAGAAGTTTTCAAAAATTTTAAATGAACATTTTAAAATCACAATCCAGCAGGAGATGCCACACAAAACAAGCATTCATGCATTCAACACACGACTGTTAAACAGCATGCACCGACTTATTAGACAAATAAGTTGGAGATTTCCTTGAAAAAGTTTCATTGCTTCTGCAATTTAAACTCAAAATATTATGTAAAAGTGAAATTTTATTCTTATGTATTATGTATCGTGTATGGTTCAGTGTAACTCACTAACTCATTTATTTCATTACGCGTATCTTTGAATTTTGCATTTTGTTTGTACGTACGTACGTACATGAGCTTACGTTTCTCTTGCTTTTTATTTACAATTCAAACAGTATTTCATAATTTCCGCATAAATGTATGTATGTATGGCATATGCATATCCGTTGAATATTTGCGCATATGCTTATCTTTAAATACACATAATTTTTATAACACATGACTGACATTCCCAATGCCATGTTCATGTTCATGCATTGCATGTGTTCGCATATGTTTGCATATGTTTGCATATAACTGCTGCGATAATACTTTTTTTTAACTATTTTTTTCTCCTCCTTTAAAGATGGCGATTAGAGTTTTCTTTTAATATTAGCACTAAGGGCAAAAGGATTTGCAAAATTCAATTTTTTTATTCCGTTTGCCATGGTGACATGAATCGGAGATATCGGAGATATTAAGCAAAAATTATATTCAGTTAGAGTCGAACTTTGAAGTCGAACTTTCAGTTAGTTCGAAAAGATGTATTCCCTTGATACGTCCCACTTAGGTCCTAATGTGATAGATATCATAGGCTTTACTTATACAACTTGGCTGCACTTTTCTAGATCTAGAAATTAGAAAATTACATATATTTATGCATTTTCTTCCTATCTATATATATATATATATTATTTCGCTCATTTTGTCAAACCTGCCAAGATCGTTAAGAAAACATTTGGGAAATTTTTAAGGTCGCAACTTTAATTTAATCTAGGTAACGTCCAGATGCGCAAACTATCTGCATTGCAAATCTGCAGAATTTTTAACAGAAGTCAATAACAACAACAAAATTTTGATTCCGTCTTTTTCGCGAAAAGATGAATCGTTTTAGCTTTTTTTTGCAATTAGGAGCAGACATATCGAACAATTTAGCCGATTTTCATCCTTAACCTAAGAGACCATTTCTGGAATCTATTTTTTCCTCTAGGCATAATTTTAGGGTTCAATGAAGACGATATTGCTGTTCATGTTTGACAATTTAAGGAGGCTCGAGAATCTTCGAATAAGAGGTCAACCGAATTTGTAATTTGGGGAAGAAAAGGAAATAGTCAGCTCCTTTTAACTAGGAAACATTTAAGTGATTTTTGAACATAACCTGAAAACGATAAGAAAAAACATGGAGGAGATAAATGAAAATGTAAAGTTCATGCAGAAGCACAGGCAGGCTTTGTTAACTCAATTCCTTTGTAAGAAAATAAAACTCCCCCCATCTTAATCCCACCTTCCACAAGAATTTATTATGCGCCTGATCAAATAAAATGTTATCAAAGCGCGCCGAGGTGCAGAATATCGCATCCTAAGGATATGCTGAAGTGCTGATTAAATAAAGCGTGCTTCGCTTACTGGATGAGATGTATGAAATCCCTGTCATGCCTTAGCCGACAATTTCTTGTGGCTCGAACCCTCGCTGTCTGTCTCTCTACAGTTTTTAAGGAAATACTTGAGTGCCACTTTAAGAGCATATGTCATTCCTTAGCCTGATAGTTCGGTTGATATGGGGTGGCGGGGGTTTTCAAAGTTTTCTCCCAACGAACAGATCTTAAGCTCTGGGCCTTTCTACACCCTACCCAAACTTCAAAATATTTTTTCTATCGGCTGTGAACTTTCATAATCTGATTTCTGGTCTAAGGAGAAATGCGTGAGTATGTACGCAACATTTACAAGGGCTTGAGGTAGACACCCTCCCTCTCCCATTCTTAATTATACCAACCGATTTAGAGTCACGTTCTGAGTTGTTTTAAGCTTGTCCGTACGTCCATCCGCCTAGTTTTTCCTACAGGTGGCAATTTTTGAGATAGTTTGCTTACATGATTTTGTCCAGGGACGAACGTTTTTGAAAATGGTTCCAATCCGAAAACTTCTCGGTGCTCTGCCCATGTAACAGGTTATTTTCAAAAGTCCTTGTATGAATACCCGTAGGATGATATTGGGTACTTAATGGTGAACCGTGGCCCGCAAGAATGCTTTTACTTTTCGAGATGAAAAGTTAACTTGCATTCGCACATATTGCCATGTCTTTTATTAGGCTTAATATTTTTTAGACAATTTAGTACTTACATTATAATAAGTGGCTGCCAAAAGCGAACACATTTTCTTACTTGTTTTGCTGTCATACTCTTATCCAACGACGTCTTTAATGCATGCATATATGTAAATAGATATTTTTGATGTCATGAATTGTCATCATTTTTCTACACGAAATGCTTCGACGCCCGACATGGCATGACATTGGCTTAATACGGTTACCGTGTTCACCGTGCATTGCCTTGCCTTGCCTTGCGTTCGGTTCGGTTTGTGTTGCAACACTTACCATGTACAACAACTTCAACATGTGCTGTAACCAAATATTGTATAAATTTGTACGGGCATGACAACAACACTCCAACGCAGATGTGTGCGAAAATTTTTACATGAGGTTTTTTCCCTTTTTTTTGTTTTTTTTTTGTTTTATCTATAACGCTTTACGCTTTAATATGTTCAAACAACTGCGTGCAATTGTGTACGCGGGAACCACACAAAAATTACATTACCACTAAAGCCACTATTAACTGTACACTAGCTTTACGTGGTTGACATGATTCGTTCACATTCATTGGTTTACTATGATAATCTTGTGCATACATGTATTCTTGTATATGTATGGGTCATATCTCTGTTTGGTTTTTCTCGTGATGATCATTGCAGATGGCACCCAATAAAGTCTTTTTTTTTTATTATCCATTATCCCAGCGACCGTTAAAACAGTAATATTTTCATTCGATTTAAAGTTTTTCAATATTTACTTTTATCGATCATTCGCCGTCATTCAACTTTTCAATCACAATTACTTTTCAAATATCTTTTACTTATGTCAATGGCAAAAAGCAATTTTGCGCTTCTCGCTTACGCTTATTATGAATGAATGATGAAAAATTAATTTCCATTTACACATATTCCCTTAAAATTATAAATTATAATAGCAGATCATTATCGCTTATGCTCATCTTTAGTATAAAAATTATTAAAAAAACTCATTCTTTACGTTATATTATATGTCATATAACTCGTACCATAAATCCATATACGAGGCGTTTTAAGGTAACGCCCTATTAAATGAACATAATTCTATTAAAATTTCAATCAAAAAAATTTTTCTATTTATGGGCGTGATACCAACGAGCTAGTTTTGGTTGAATTGGTTATTTTGATCAATATCTGGGTCACACTTTTCTACAATAGCGTAAGTTATTCATGAAAATTCTCATTTATTCTACTTTGTGTCGGTGTCTTATTTGTTGGGGCCGTGTTAGTGTTTGCATCCCCCTTATTCTCCAACCCGGTGTTTTTAATAAGTCACCCACTTCGTATTTTCATTTCTACGACTGCGGCGAGGCATCGCCCGCATAGGCTAGTAGCTAAGGATCGCGATTACCAAGTCAGTGTTCGCGGGTTCAAATCTCAGGTGCAGTAGAGTCCACTTTGGTCGTAGTTTTAGTGAGTGCTCAGTCCTTCAATGAATAACACTAATGGGCGCATATCCGTTACACTGCGGCCATCTCTCTATTTCTTTGTGACTTCTTTCTAAGGTGACCATGTTACATGTAGAGACGACGTCCCCTGTGTTCGCGGATTCAAATCTCAAGTGCGTTAAAGTTCACTTGGGTCGTAGCTTTAGTGAGCGCTCTGTCCTTCAAGGGATTACACTAATCGAATAGGCATAAATCCGTTAGGCTGCAGCCATCTTCCTATCTCTTTGTGACTTCTTCCTACGGTGTTACAGGTACAGACGACATTCCCTATGTTCGCAGGTTCAAATTTCAAGTGCGGTAGAGTTTACTTTGGTCGTAGGTTTAGTAAGTACCCAGCCAGTAAAGGCATACCAATTACCGATTGTGTACACATTCACTACGCTGCTGTCGCTTCGCTACCTCTTTCTCTTTCCTCTCTTCTTTCCGACCGTCATCGTTTCACACGAATAGTGCACATACCCTGAGTGATTGGTGCGATATTTCCAAAACCAAGTTAGGTTGAAAAGTTCGAATCTGGCTACGCTTTTATGGAATCAAAAGGCATTGAAAATTTTCGAAATTCAAAACTTGTGAAATTAACATAGCGCATATTTCTACATCTTAAGGGATGCTGAAAATTTTGCCAGCATTTTAGGTCATAGAGAGCTTCAATCACTAATTATAGTTGAAGTATGGAACAAAAATTGATTGATTGATTGAACATTTTTATTATTTTTGTTCACAAAATGTTGCAGGAAAACATGCATCGCGCGTAGAGAATGGGGTGAGCACGTAAGGGATGAACCATTTTTAAAATACTCTTGTCTAGGTTTCTCGTCTATGAAACAGTCCCCATTTTGATTGGTCAATAACCAGACATGTTGCTAATATTAAAACTTAGTTCGATTTCGGTGAAAAATTTGTAAATTAATCGAACCTAACCTCAAAGTTTTTTACATAATCATTTTACAGGAAATTCAAGTAATAAACAAGTGTATGCATTTTTGCTATGGAATTGACGAGCGTATCCAAAACTCTCCCTCCGCCACATCTCCCACCTCCCATAATAAAACAGACAACTGCTTTCTATCCTCTCACCCTTTATTTGAGATATGCAAAGCGATGAAAGTGCATTGGAAAAAGTTTATTTAAAACAACGAGTTTGGTAAGAGTTGCAGAAAGGTAGTAATGCATCGGCTATTTGTAACACATTAGGAAGTGAAGTTGTAAATTGACGGATCCGTCAACGACGATTTACCAAATTTAGTTCCCAGAATTTCAGTCTTCAAAAAGACCGTCCATCTGGGCAGCAACAGCATTTTGCGGCTCCTTTTTCAGAGGAACTCGGCATGCACCACTCGACTGGTTTTATTTAAATTATGACAAAATTTTCTCGCTAATCTTGTATTCCATTAGAACAACACTAAGCCACAAGGTAGCTCTAAAAGCAAAAAACAGTATGAACAAACATTGTGTCCTTAATCATTTTGGAACCTACGTTCTTCGCCTCGGGTGCTAGGTTAAGTTAGTTTTATAAAAGGTTTATGTTAACTTTTAATGTTAATCTCATGAGGCTTAATATATGAGGATTAATGTGTGAGAAGACGAAGAGGCAGTAATCTTAGTCGAAACTGCTTGTTTGCAGCTGAAATCTGGCAACGTTGACAATGTTAACTCTTGATAGCCAAAGTTATATCCGGTGCACGCGTCAGACAATTTGCGGTTTACTATGCTTGCGCGGATAGCTAATGACAGCAGACATGTCGCGAACAACACGCAAACACATCAAGTGCAGTACAAATAGCTACCACAACAATGGACTATGAAGTAAACAAGTAAGAAAATGACATTGAGCTGCAAACGAATGTTTTATACCCACACTATCTTTAAAAGGAAATCATGAAAAGGAAAAACACAAATATATCAAATTTCGGCACAATATAATATTTGATAGGCGTGCCCCATTTTTCCGATTTTGTACGGGGGGTTCACACTAGAGCTTGCAGAGGCAAACAGACAAACGAACGGCCATTCAAAATTTGATGCTTACTAAAAAGATTATGACTTGATTGGGTTCCCGAAGATTGCTTGTGGTTGCAAGCGCTCGCGAAGGCTTAGTATACCGCCATTCGTCGGTGGTGAATGTAAAAAAAATGAACTAACTGTGAAAACATTGTGCGTTTTGTCCAAAAAGTTATCTACTGCTTATGCGACTTACACTGCTACCGCTACGTAGGTGAGGCTAGCTGAGAGGGTGCTGGGATCTCGACTCTGCCGATGTAGAATCTATTTCGCAAAGCATTTTGGGATGAAATTATTTTTGCAGGGAAAATACAAAAGCGTCTTTCGCTATATGTAATTCCGACCAGAGCTATATAGCTTGAAAAGTAAAGCATCTGCGGATGTCAGATTGCCCTAGGAAAACTGCTCTATACATGAGTACTGCGGTGCCTATCAAATTACGCGCAGAATGTCTTTTCACTAATTGTCGCATACGTCCTTTGGTGGAGTTTTGTGGCGGCTGTGGAAGCATTACCTAAGACTTCGACTTTGAAAACAGGCCAAAAAATCGGGCCATACTCATTGTCTTTTTCTTCTTCTTGATATCCCAGAAGTAGTAGACCCACATATTGATCGGGCTTGTTCTACTCACTGGAATGCGCTTTGGATCGTTCCGTATATAACTCGTTTGTTCTTGGGAGTCGCGAATTGAATCTATCATTGGCAGAAAGCCACGTTAAAGCCCTTACGAAGTCTGTCCGTCTCTGCAAAGCCATCAATTAATTTCAAGACATACAAATTTCTTTTTGGGACTTTTGGAAAATCGTGGTAGAATTACGTCCTTGCACTCATTCCTTAGGATATAAGGCATATGTGAAAACCATTGCAAAAGTAAATATTTAGACCTTTCTGTCTTCTATCTTAAGGTAAGCTAAAGAATCCCCAGGACTGGCGTACAAAAGTGTACGAAATGATTGATCTAAATGGTCGGGTTAGAAAAGGTGAACGATATGATAGGCAACAAAGTATTCGCAATCAATGTACATTTCTTGTTAACACTTTCTAATCTACATATCTGTTCTTCACTTTCCTATCACATATTCATTCGCGAATTTCGTTGACTTATGGATTCACTTATGTTTCAATTTACTGATATCGGCAAAAGGAAAACGAAAAGGAAAAGCAATTGTCGAGGATTATTGCAGACTCGCTTGACCGCAGTTAAGTCTAATGCTCTTTCCTCTACATACATAGTCTCTTTTCATAATCCATTTTGATTACATGAGTACGTTTCTTCCTATCGCACTCTTTAATCTAAGCGTTAACGTTTCACAGAAAAGGCAATGGTTTGATTAAGTGGATGAGATTGTAGCAGCGAATGCATTTTGTTTCATGCGTACGAAGACAATGGAGTGACATGTGCAAGAGTACGCCCATTGTGTTGTTGTTGTTTTATTATAACATGTGTATAGTATTAAATGCGGCATTTAAGAGAAAGAAAAGACACAATGTATTATGAAATGATTAAAGAGGATTAAATAAAGATAACAGAAAAAGAAATTAAAAGACAAAAAAAAATTAATATCATTAAACGAATATTATTATACGTAAAACGTTAGAAATAATCTGTTAATTTCATGTAGCAATCAATTTAAGCCTTAAAAGAAAAGATCTAAGATTGCTGTAGTCGGGCAAGGCTGTAACCGTTAGATACTCTACCTCTCTAACATAGTCTGCTCTACGCCTAACACAGCCATTTCCTCTTACTTTTTAATAATCTTATGCGCTATAATTTATTGTCCAATACTCACTCGGGTTTTCGTCCCAATAGATCGTGTACAACCGCTCTTATAAAAGTGACCGAGGACCTTCGGTCTGCTTTAGATAATAAAATGATTGCAATACTGATCCTACTAGATCACAGTAAAGCCTTTGATACGGTCAATCATACAGTTCTAGTGTAGAAACTGGAAAAATTTTTTAATTTCTCAAGGCAAGCTAGTAATCTTATTAAAAGCTACCTGCAAAGTCGTTCGCAGTACGTCTTACTTGCTAAGAACAAGTCAAATAATGAGAAATTAAAAGTTGGAGTCCCTCAGGAGTCCATACTTAGACCCCTTCCTTCCTTTCTCACTGTATATCAATGACCTACCCAATGATCTTAAATGGTGCAAAATTCATATGTATGCTGACGATATACAAGTGTATAACAGTTGTAATCCTGGGGAGCTTAGTCAATGTATCATGAAAGTCAATGCTGACTTGTCTAGCATACATTGCTGGGCTCAGATCAATGGTTTAACTATAAATCCACATAAGTCCAAATGTGTATTTATTCATAAGCGCAACTACGCAGTCGATACTAATATAAATATTAGATTTAATCAATCGGATATCGAAGTAGTAAACCAAGCCAAAATTCTGGGAATATTTTTTAATAGCAATCTCTCCTGGAACAATCATATAGTTTCTTGTGTGGGCAAGGTCTACGGCATGCTACGTACCTTATGGTCGACTCAGCGATTAACACCGCTGAGAGTAAGGATACTCTTGGCCAAAACGTACCTCATGCCAACTCTTCTATACGGCTGTGAATTATTTGCCAATAGTGATCGACAGTCCAAAGTTAGGCTAAACAAAAATCTTCAACACCATCATTAGATATGTTTATTGTCTCAAGAGGTATGACCGATTATCAGCCTTTAAAAACAGGTTGTGTGGCATGTCTCTTGATGATCTTCTAAAGTGTCGTACTTTGTGCCTACTAAACAAAATTATCACTTACAAAGAGCCAGAGTACTTATATAAAAAAATCAAATTCATCCAATCGCGCAGACGAAAGCATATCACACAATTGCAGCATAAATTGTCCATGTCTGATTATTACTTTTTTATATAAGCCATCCGACTCTGGAACTCACTACCAAGCTGCATCCATAATATCGCCGACACTATGAGATTTCGTAAACAAATCTACTCGCATTTTGCAGTGGATTGAAATTTCAGTTACTAAATCTCCGAACAGGGATGGGTATCACTGTACAGTGCTCGTTACTACTACTATGTATATCATACTTGTACCACTACTACTACTACTACTACTACTACTACTACTACTACTGCTACTGCTACTACTACTACTACTACTACTACTACTACTACTACTACTACTACTACTACTACTACTGCTACTATGTATATCATAATTTATTTAATACGTATTACCTAAAATATTTTCTCTTAACCACCACATACACATTCTTTTTTTATATACTTTTGATAGCTCCTGCATTGTAATCACGTCACTCTGACCTATTAGTATTAAGCAATCTGCTTGTTAGTAGGGCCTTAATAAATAAATAAATAAATAAAATAAATAAATAATACAAAATAAAAGTTGACCTGTTTTATATGCAAAGGCAGAATTTTCACGAACGCGCTCTTATCGGGGGTTACGCGAAATGTCAACTAACGGAATCCGAATTTTTGAACACTTGTTAACTTTCCAGCTGCTTCCGTTACAATCACAAAACGGCTTTGTCGCCGCGCGCGCGAACGTTCGCTTTCATGACAACCCCTATGTATGAAGCGCTCTAAAAAACAAATCTATCCATACCGAAGTCCCTCCGATTAATTTACAAAGGACAAATTTTCATCATAAAATATTTAAAACTAGATCGTTTTCGCATATAAAGGCTTATTTCTTCTCAAAACTCTTATATGGATTGCGATCTAAAAAATACGATTGATACGATACGATTGATTTTTATTTAAAATTTTTATTACGGGTTTTTATGTAACATTAAGCAAATTATATTTATTTTGCCCTGACACTCAGACAGGTGTAAAGCCGTTATCTACGGAAAGTTTAAGGCAACTATTCTGTGCCACTTGAAGAGGAAGGGAGCGCTATGATTAGCTATTAGCCATAGCTGAGCTAGCTAGTTCGTGCGATGTGGGAAGGATTCTGTAACTAGTTCACGGACACTTCCAGAACGGTTACACCAAAGAATTTGCATACTGGCCCCTTACCGAATACTAGATAGATGAAACGCCAACTAACCGATCCGGGACTTGACCCTACACCTATTAACCTTTAACCACCCTGCCTATTGGTCTCCCTTCGGCAGGTTTGTAGGAGACAATTTTTGTAAATTCAGTTTTTCTGGCATATAAAAACTCATTTTCCATACTAACGATTAGATGGGGGGGGAGGGGTTCAGAAAATGGCCACTGCCGATCCAAAGTTTCGGCAACACTTTAGAATGCCGAAACATTACCACTAAGCGAAATTCAGGAAATTGCAGTGATTTTGATAAGTCGTTATATGGGGAGTGGTCGAAGAAGTTGTCCGATCCGAACCATTTTCAATAACGCTCGTGCTTTAACGAAAACACTGTGATATTCTCAAAAATCTTGAATTCTGAAGTTGTTTTTGACCAGATATAACTCTAGGAGAATGTAGATACAAATCCTTCCTCAAATCCACAAATATTTGTGCAAAAGTGGAACTCAATTCCAATTCCAAATGTGGCGAACGTGATCGAACAGATAATTTTGGTTTGCCAGGACCACTTGCCTGAAAAGCAGCGATATCTATGTTACTACGAGTATTTCTCCTCTTAATTGTTGTAAAAAAAGCACACTACAATTTTCAGCAATGCGAGGAATAACGACCGCAGTAAAACGAGCCATAAATAGGCAAATGATTGTCTTCCGGAGAAATTGCGATATTATTCGAATTTATATCACTGTGTTATTTGCACCTTGGCATTATTTGTGGAATTCAAGATCAATCAGATGTCTTCCACGGGACATCTTTACGAATTGAATCACTCTGAGATAATTTTCGTTGGCTTGTCTACATCTAAGGAATAATAGCTCGGCCATAGCTTGACGGATGCCCGTGATTTTACAACGTCAACAAATTGAAGATTGTATATATAAACTCAACTTTTTGAGTAATCGTACAGAAAAAGCCAAGCGGTGATAAATGGCACGAACTTGATAGCCAATCCACATCGTCAAAATATGAAATTACACGTCCAGGCAATTTGTTGCGCAACTATGCCGAAACGGGTCGTATTGTGTGACTTACGGCACGGTTCTGTTGAAGCTACATATCTTCAACATCCACATCTTAATTTGCATGCCAAAAAAAATTAGTAATCATGTCGCTGTAGCGATACGAATTCACGGTTTATGCCATAGCCCAGCGGATTATGTCCAGGCCAAAGGCCATATCATGTAGCTACCTTTTGGAAATGCATTTGTGGATTCTCATCCCCCTCCGAAAGCGATAACTTTTCTTGTTGGCTTATCCGCCAAGCGCCAAGAATGACCCTCATCAATGAAGGAAAATGCACGAAAGGTACTCACTAGAGGAGCAACGCCCTTGTAGTAAGTTTTTATTATTTTAACACGTTCAGCGCTTGTTAAACGATCCACATTCTAAAATGGGACACATTATACTGGGCATACGTTGCCCTTCATGACATTTATGTTTTACATATGTTACTGAAATAGGGCTGCCGCAGCGAACCGCAACACGAAATGGACGGCCCATAATCAAATTGCAAATCTTATTACACACACACAAATAATAAAACCAAAGCTATTTCGATCTTTTAAATATGGGTACAGAAGAAATCCTATTGGCCCTAGTGAAAACCCCATTACATGGCGTCTTAAATTTACAAATTCTATGCTGGACTGCTCTGCACAACTTACTATTTTCGCTACTCATCGTTCCTTTTTAAGTGCCGTTTCTTTCTTCAATTACTTTCGGCGGAACTAAGCAGCGTTTCCGCTTTCATAAATACATAGGGATATACGTTAAGTTGTGGTTAATTACAAAAAAAACATACACACACACACACATATACATTGAGTTTACTACTACTAACAAATACTTTGAACAAAATATAGTTTAATTAAAAAAAAAAAATATCTTATATAAAATATAATATAAGCCTAATATATGAGCCAAATATCTCTGTCTGGCACGTAAATGGTCAGGCCAATAAATGTATGTCAAATAAGGCCTAATTGCGAGTACTCCTCCAAATGGGATGACATGTGCTTGCGGTTACAAAGATTAAATAACCATTTTCCATATTAAAAATTCCCACACACATATGCTCTCCACCTTGCCACGCGTGTAATATTTTCTGTAGAAAAAAAAGCAAAAAAAAAAAAAATATTAAAATATATATATATATCTGTGATTTATGCTAGCAGAGTTTATTTCAGTAGTATTTTTCAACTAAAAAGTTTTCCCCACTGATACAAACACTGTGTTGGCATTTCGTTTTTTGCACTTTACTTAAATAAACACTGCATGTGGCAGTATCAGCTGAATAGCTGGCAACTGACGAGCATTGTTTCTTCTTCGTATAGATAGAAGAACTTGCAAGAAACCAGACACAAAAATGCAGGAAGCACAATATTCATATAAGCAATTCAAAAGCCTTTTTACTTTATTTATCTTATTTTTTATTATTATCATTTTGTTGTTTTTTTCTTTTTGTTTTTTTTTTACGGTGAAATGAAAAACGATTTTATAGTAAAATAGTATGAAAAGTTCTTCCTGTTTTTATAAAACGCTCGCACAAAAGCGTCAAGAAATTTTTCCCTTAAGATATATTCTGGCATTTTTCAAACATTTTTTTCTTCCTCCATTTATTTTTATACACATAACATTGCGTTCTTGTTGTCCAATCGTTGGTGGTGGCTCTTTTGAATTTAAAAAAAATAATAAAAAGAAAAAAAACCTTTTTTTTTAGATATTGCGGTATTATTTTATCATTCGAGGTAAACGAAGGCAATAGTTTTACTTTCTTATATATGTATAACTATATCTGTATATATATCTATATAATGAGTCGTATAAAAAGTCTTTGCGGCTTTTTTAGCGGTATCCAGCTCTTGCTTGTAGTCTGCTCTTTTCACATCTTTCCAAACTGTCGTGTGGTTGATGTTTAGTGCCTCCGCTATTCCTGACAGCTTAAGTGCCAGTTGCGAAATTTCCTTGACCAGAGCGAGGTGCATCTTTCACATCGAAATTTCAAGAAACGCGTCGAGTATACCACTCCCGTCTGTTTCGTTCACTCACAGCTTTGCCACTCTACACTTCACAAATTTTTCGGCATGTTTTTGCATATTTTACCTTTTCTAGAGTAAAAAAGCATCGCATAGCACATTTCTTCAGACATTTCATCCATTTTCATATCAGTATAACTTTTCACATGAGCAAAAGATTAGAAAACTATCTGCACCAAAAATGTAAATTGAAATCTCATCTTTTAAGGACATGTTCGTTTGAGGTAATCAGGTGAGTATTCCCCGACATATAGGCATTAACTTCACCCCGCGGAAAAAACCGCGGAGACTTTTTATATGACCTAACATCTATATATAACGTATATATATATAATGTATATGAGATATATATATATATATATATATATATATATGAGATTTCTTTTAGTACTTTTGGTTACATTTTGATTAATGAAATTGTGTGAGATGCAGGTCAAAAAGAGATTTTTTCCATGTTACCCAAAATGAAGAATAAATACTTTAAATACACACAATGGCATCAAGAAAATCACTGAATTTTCAATTCAAAAAAAAAAAAAAAATACAAGAAAAAAAAACGAATGCATATTTCTTTAGATTATAAATAACTAACATTTTCAAGACTAGTTTCAGTTCGTTGAACCGCATACAGTAAAGGGGTAAACAGAAAAACATATAAATGAATTGTTTTGCACAATTTCTGGACTGACAAGTTCTTAGCTTTTCAAATGAAACACATAATCACCAGGCATACCATTTAAAGTTTCTCATGTTGATGAAATTCTTTGAAAAAATTTTTTTTCTCTTTTTTTTTCTTTTTCCACATTATTAATTGTTTTATATCATTTTTAAAACGCATTGAAGCGAAAAGAAAAAAAAAAATAACATTTTCTAGTTAGTATGTATGAGAATTTTTATTTATAGCGCATGTGTTCACTTAACAACAATTCAATAATTCAATCAGTTTCAGATAAAAATATTATTCCATCTAGGCATTAGGCATTCGCTATGCTCTGATAGATGCTGTTCGTCACTGTCTATTCATTTTCTATTGTATCGAGAAAGTGTTGCAACAAGAGTTCGTAGAGTTGAGAAAGAATAGAAAGAGATCTACTTCCCATTTTACATATTCTCGAAGGAGAATTCAATTTTCTCCTGGAAAAGCCTTTTTACGCATCTTGAGTTTGTGACGGCCAAAATGGCTCCTCACTTCGATCCCATATTTAGCGTTGAGATAAGTTTTCAAGAATTTTTCAAATTTAGTATAAGACTAGCCAGGATTATCACCTGACCCTGGCAAAGGCCAGGGATGGTTCTGATTCACAATTAAGAACAGTGGGCAACACCGATTCGAACTGCAAACAGAGCCACTAACGAAGGGAAAAAGCGTCTTTTCGTCCCTTGGGCAAGAAGGAAGAAAAGAGAAAGTATTCTTTCTCTGTCAGTAGTTGCAGTGTTAAAACCGCTCCGCGACGTAAGAATAGTCGGCCGATAATCCGGGAAAAGAAAAGTATATTCAATAGCTTATGAATGCCAACATCGACCTAGTCTTAGGGAATGTAATATAAGGCATAGAATTGAATGAAACTGGATGCACATATTAAATGAAGTGATTCGAGAGGAACCCAATAAGTTTACGCACGTGAAAATTGGATGAAATCGCCCCACTAAGATGACGAAGGGGAATGAAAACAATAAGTGTAAGGTTACACGGAACGATAATCGGCGGCAATGTGCAGAGTTCACTCAAGCTCCGAGAAATATAATGCAAAGTTCCTCGTGAGAAGAACTTCCCGGTTTGCCAGAAAGCGAAATGTCGTTGAAAATTTGTTTCCCACATGATAAGTAATTTCACTTAATTGAATATAAAAAATGAAGGAGCAAGGTCCTCCTCTCTCCTTCTTTGTAGTAATTGTCGGAATTGCACGGACGTATGTGAGCAGAGGACAGACACTAATATTTCAAATATTCGTATTTTCGATTAGGACGTTATTATTGGCCAAAAAACTGTTTCGAGACATTTATTTTAGCTAAGAGACTGATACAAAGAAGAATATAAGCCGGATAAGGGAGCTACGCCTATCCATCTGCCTTTCAATCGTCAACATGATTTTAATAAAGTTATGATGGTTCCATGTCCCCCGCCGCACTCCCACACACCACATGTCAAACGATCGCTTTATTATTTTACTTTTGCTTTTATAATAACTTCAAGAAATTCTAATATCGAATCACTTTTGCACTACTGCTTGTAGAATTATTTCAACCCGTTGGTAGACACGGATCAACCAGATTCTATCTACAAATTACAAAAGAATATTAAAGGTATTATCGGTGAAACAAGTCCATATTAAGGCTAATTTTTTAAAAATATTTCCATAAGTAACTGGATCCCGAATATCGATCTATCCGCAGAGAAGAAACCCTAGCAATGTTCAAGCAAATTCTAAAAATTACGATGTAATTTTCTTATATAACAATTTTTCAAAATAAAATGCTATAGAGGAAGCGGTCGAAAAAGTGGACCGATCCAAACCATTTCCAGTAGCATTCCTCCTTGGGCCGAAACATGTCTGTGTACCCCATTTCATCAAAACATGTCAAACCCCGTAGGTTGAACACCCAGATACAAGGGCAGACACCAGGTGGATAGATGGCCAGACAAGTTTAAATTGATTCAGAAAGTGATTTTGAACAAAAGCTGGGTCTTCTAGATGTTGCATACATTTGCATAAACTTAATATACCTTTACACCACAAGTTGCATAAAGTATGAAAATATGTGGTCTGTGTATAATAATTTATGCTTATGTTGTATATAACTTATTTGGATACATAAATGAATTTAAACTATAAACAAAAACGATAACATTTTAATTATCCCCACGATTCTCATAAAAGACTGGGAGACACGTCGTGTTAGGATTCGTTATAAAAGCATGTGTACGGCATACGTTGAAGGCGTACAGTTCATTAGTCAAATCGTGTACATTAATAACGAAGTTATGAAAATGAAAGGAGGGAGGCACTTAAAGCGGTCAAATCTAGATAATTGATTTTTTACATTCTGCTTGCCTTTAGTGGCTACAAACGAAAAGCAGCGTTAAGAAAAATCTTAGGAAAATATAAAATGACACGCTAAATATCTAGGTACGATACATACCAACACTGATCAATTTTGTCTAAAAACTTTTTGCTTGAAAAACTAAACTATATACTCGAACAAGCATCATCCTTATCTAACCTATACGAACTAGTTTGTGTGTACAGAAGGATACACAAAGTATTCCATAAATTCCGTGTAGCGCTTATGTTTAGAGACATTTCTTTAGAAGTTGTTTGGTAGACAAGCAATGCCGAAACAAAAAGCGCACGAAAGGTGCAAGCACTTCCACGATAGTTGTTGTATTTTTGCGTGCAAAAAAAAAATGAGGGAAGAAGTTGCGGTTCGTTGTAGGAATGTAGACACCACTAAAGCATTTCATATAGACCCAGGAAAGCGACCATGAAACACTTCTTTAAATGCATGTTCCAAACGCTAATAAAATTCAAGAAAAACACGGTTTTAGAAGACTAGGTACAACAAAGAGAATATCAAAGACAATTCTGAAAACCGGGTGCCCAATCAACGATGCTTTCCTTTGGCGTTTTTCGAACTCAAAGCTCTGTTGCTAAAAATAAAGACATCCAGAGATAGCAGCTTGATAGAGCATAATACAAATGAATTGAATGTTAAGCGAAAGTAAAAAAAATAAACAGTTCCCGGTGTTTTTTGGTCAGGTCCTATACATCTGTGTATCATATGAAAATAAATGCGTTAGAAATAAACGTCTCAAACTTTTGAAAACATTCAAAATTTTCTCGGTATTTCTTGATCAGATCATATATAAATATCATATGTCGCGATAGCATATAAAAGTAAATATTGCAAACTCTTGGAAGAATCATAATTTCTTGGTGTCTTTTTATCAGAGCATATACTTCGATATGTTTCAAGAATAATTTCAAAATCAATATTTCAAACTATGGAAAAAAATCAATTTATTTGAAAACTCCTCAGTCATACATATCCCGATATGTACAACAAACAAACGATATGCACACAAAACAAGTAAGAAAACTAAATACGATTGGGACCGAATCTTTTATACCCATAACCGTCATCCTAAAATGGACAAAAGAAGATTATTTGCATATTCTATAATATGGTGTGGACGCTGATTTTTTCATTGTAGGCATTGTAGGCGTGTGCTTTGAAAAGTTTAGGTTAATTCCAAAGCAAATTTCTAAACGATATCTCGATTTTCGCTAACGGGAGAATGTTTACCGCAAATATTACAAAGTTGCGCAAACAGACAGACGAAGAGACGGATATGTTTAGGTGCATTCCAAATTTGAAAATGGCAATGAATTTGTATTGAAAGGACATTGAAAAAACAATTAAATTTTGATACTCTACAATATTGGGTAGGCGTGGTCAATTTGTATATTTATTTGCTATAGTTTACGAATAATAAGCAAATAACTAATTTCTCATTCCTTTTGAAAAACAGAAGTGTTCTCAGTTTACATGACGCTGTGGGCGCGTCTTTCGACCGATTTGGCCCATTTTCAATGGCAACCTGCGTGCAGGAACTTCCAATGTTTCTGCAAAATTTGAAGTCGATAGCTTCATGTTTGCGGCCAGAAGAATATTTACAAGAGACAGGCGGACAGACGGACAGACAGACTTGCTTAAATCGATTTAGAATTTGATACTCACCAAGACTGTACGTACTCTGTGGGGGGTATGATGCTTCCATTTGGGCGTTGCAAATGTTTTGATAAAATGCCTCGGTGATGGGAATAGTAAATATGTTAGTTGAAACAAAAAGCTTCAACATAAATATGTAATCAAAAACTTCCTGCTCAAACGAAACCGATTTGCGGCAAAATTATGCAACATCAGCAGTATGGTTAGTGCGATTGACGACGGTAGGGTTGATGCCAATAGAGGGATAAATATGTGTTTGTAAAAATCACATATAAAAAACAAACTGTCAAAAACATTTCTTATTTGTTGTATTTTACTTTCATATATAAAATAAAAAAAAAAAAGAAGAAAAATTAGAATTTATAATAATAATAATAACAGTTTTTAAAATAAATTAAATAAAAAAAAAAGGGTTTTTAAAACATTTTATAAAAAAGCAAATATTAAATATATTTAGAAAAAAGAATTTTATATATATATATACATATATATGTAAATGTGTTTACAATGGCAATGATAAGTAAATGGAACCGAAATCATAAATAAATAAATGAATGCTTCTACGCTTCTTAAATATTTTATATTTACTTTGTTTATGATTTTTTATAGAGAATTTATGATTTAAATATTGTTTATGTGTGTATATACATACATAAGAACATTGTTGTTTAACAGCATGAATAAAAAAAGAGAAAAGAAAAGAAGAAGCTTATCTAGAGACTGTATATAAATAGCCTACAGCTGTGCATCAAATTTGCAATATTTAGGTCAGTAAAAATTCTAAAAGAGAATCAGAAATGCTGAGAAATCTTTAAAAACATTGAAGTGTTTATGACGTTAGTAGCCCGAAATAGTTTTAAGCGAACATTATTATGATTATATGCGGAAAATGTGATTAAAATGTACATAAGACGATCTAAATACAACGATCAAAACAAACAAAAAAAAAAAAAATATGAGCATATGCAGCATAGGCGGCTTAACTTTCTCTAGCTTTTTCTTCTTTTTTTTTTCTCTTTTTTTTTCTTTTTGGGAATACATTATGTGTCAGTCAATTGGGGAATATTTGAGTAAACAGAGGCAACGAGAGTTGAGTTCTCTTCACGATGCGAAGCGAAGCGATACGATTATTCATCAAAACCATCTGTTCTGATAACCAACCAGGCAAACATTTATCCGATTATTCCTAATATGCGAATTATGAATGATTAAGATATTATCGGACACAGTTATTACTTGCACTCTAGCACGTTCTGGTATCCGATTTTTATTACCCATTACCGACAGATAGGAAGGGATAAGGATATATTTAGTTTGAGTTGAAGCGTTTGCAACGCGCCCTAAAAACAATATATTTTTCAACAAATTCTAAACCGATTTTAGTATGTCCGTCTGTCCGTCTAGATAACAACTATAGTAAGCACTGCAAAATTGAAGCCATTGCCTTCAAATTTGGCTGAAACATTGGAAGTTCTGACATGCGAGTTGATATTGGAAATGGGTCAAATCGATCGATGTACACGCCTAGAGTATCGCGTAAATTGCTCATTACTCACGAACTACAGAAGATCCATAACTGCTCATTACTCCCAAACTAGAACAGATAAAAATGTGAATATATATAATATAAATTCTACGGGCGATGCCGTAACACCTGCTTAAAAATAAAAAACATTTACCACGCCTACTCAAAACTTTTTCTTTTTCGAATACTCTTATAACGTGAGAAACAAGCTTACCTCATAAAGCATATGTAAATTCTTGACCAACGTCAAATTCGGAATACACCTATGCAAAGCCGCTCAGTCGTCTGTCTATCTGTTCACTTGCGTTGTGTTTATGAAAAACAATCTGCCATGGGCAAAATTAAAGATGGCGCCCACAAATGTGCAAAAGAAATTGAAAATGTCCGAAGCCAAAGAACAAAGGACACGTCTACAACGCTCAAATGCAACTCCTTGATTTTCTCTGTTTTTTGCCCATTGTCTGCTACTAAACTCCAATATAAACACGATGTAAATTTCCACTTTTATGCTAAAAAAATAGAAAAATGAGCCACGCCCTTTTTTAGTTTCTGTCGGTCAAAATAGAATTTTCTTACCTTATAGAATTTCATTAACCTTTGGTGTAATCCTAATTCTAATCTGCCCGCCGAAATTTAAATAATCGCGCAATTATCAGCTGTCGACACGAATTTTAGCTTCCCTGCACTCAAATATCAGCCTGTAGGTCGCGGTTACCACTATCCATTAGTTGTGCGGTAAGATATTTTTTACTAAATGGGAACTCAAAATTCTCTAGAAACGACTGTAGACTTTTCGTATTTTTACTTTCATATTCCTTTTTGAAATGTGGGGATTTTCGGTCAAATTCCCACTTTACTTAGTCACGTTCGTCGCTCCGTCCGTTCCTCAATCTGTACGAATTAATTACTACTAATCCAAAGGTCGAAAATACATACATTGTTGATCAATAAAAATTTCTCAATATATTTATGTTCGTCTGTCCATCCGCCCGACTACTTGCTCGTTGTCTGTTGTTCGAGTGATTACTTACTCACCAATTGTACACACTAATTATACACACAGAGATGAAAATATATACAACCCTGGGCAGTATATGGTTCCCAGTATATTTGGTCAAGAAAATCTATCTGGGTACCTTTTCAGGTGCTTATCATCTTTGGTTGATGCGTAGGAAATACGACTGAGAAATGAGAATCCTTGTATGTATATTGTTGATGAACATGGTGAAGATTCTCAGTATATTAACTCATGTCCGTCTGTTCAGCTCTTTCTCAATCATGCTCATCGCATGTTGTTGAAACGTTTCGATACTCAGCAGTTGCCACAAAGTGATGAAATTATATATATTCTTGATCAATATAAGATTCTCAGTTTAAGTCCATCCATCTGATTGTCTATTAATCTGCTTATCGTTCGTTGTTAAGACCGCTTACTTACGCAGCAATTGCGGCAGAAAGACTAAGCTACACATATTGTTCATTACTGGCAGATTTCTTTTTATGTCTATCCCGTCTTTCCTCGATCTACTACTAGTGGACCCCCTTTTGTTGCTGAGGCTGCATATACACATTTTCTTAGCTCTGCTAACCATCCTGATCGTTTCCCGATCAGCTTTGCTGAATAGCGGAGAAAGAAAACAATATATATATATATATATATATCTGGAGCCAATGGAATTTTCCAAAAGGAGTTGAGTATGTCCGTCCATTCGTTGTACACTTGAGACGAAATGCTGACGCTTTACATATGTATGTGATTCTTAACAACGGCACACTATGTCATAATGAAAGTGGTCCCTTACTTCCCAACAATAGGGAAAAAACTGGAATGTAAAGCTATAGGGCAATCAGGTAAAAGATTTGAATCGAGTAACTGACTCACTAATCCATAATCTATGAAATACTTTACAATTATTACAAATTGATGTAATTAAGTGAATATGAAAGCTTCATCGCAACGTGACTACAGCTGCTTCACTTTTTATATTTTTAAGTTGAGCAAACAAAGTCAAGTTGCGACTTCTTCTTATAGCTTTCATTAAAAAAAAAAAAAAAATTTTTTTCCACAAAATTTTTACTTATCTTTAGGAAACAAGATACGAACATGTGTAAGTATATAGTTTACATGTATTTATGTTGGAACATTTTTCTACCTCATTAAAGTTGAGCATAAAAAATAGTTTGCAAGTAAAATTTTAGCACAATGACTAAAAGCGGAGTAACATACACTTTATGTGTTAAAAGTTTCGAAATGTTTTCATAGTTTTTCGTTGCACTTTACAAAAATTGCACGCACTCGTTTCGATTCAAAGGCGTAATTTTATAGGAAAAGTTGATTTCAAACATAAAGCTTTGCTAGTGTTAAGACCATCTTACCACCGTTATTACAAAGCTTTTACGAGTAACTCTTAAAAGTACATATTTCGCACCATCTTAGGATTCGAAAATTGTATAACAAAAAAAAAAGAAATATTTATGTCCTCGAAGACACAGTATATTAACTCTATCATATGTCAGTAGTAGTAACACATAGAGAAATAATATGTCAGCAGACACACATGTTTTTAGTTAAGAAACCAACTGTTGTTTGGGAAGGTCGCACGTAAGAGTAAAGTAGAAATACAAAAAGACTTCGCTTTGTTTAGACTCCAAATGTCCACATGATGTTATTACATTAAAGTGAATAGAAAAAGAGTTAAAAGACGCCGACTTTTACATACCCTACACAACTTTGTCTAGTACAGTTATTCGCTCGGTTCGCTTTATTTCCTTGAAAGCCCGCATATTGGAAGGTTGGGCTTTCTCTCCAATTAAGTGTTTGAGTTTCGTGATAGCGTCTATAAAAAAATTGACCTATGTGATCCAAATTCCCTACCGTTAATTTTTATTTGCTGAAAAGCTTTTACAAATCAATTTTCATCATAAAATATTAAAAATTAAGCCTTCCTGGAAGCGCTTATTCCTCATGAGATATCTAATATGACGGAGGGATAAGAAATAGATCCATGTGGTTCACATTAGGGCAACTTCATTTTTTTATTTAGTTATTTTCATAAAAAATTTTCATCACAAAAAAATTAACAATTAAGCTTTTTTGGGATATAAGGGTTCACATTTCCTGAGAATCCTTACATGCTTTCGTATCCAAAGCATAGACCTACGTGATCCAACTTCGGTGAGGTAGGTTTTCTTTTCAAATTTATTAGTATGAGCCAACTTTCACCTTGAAATATTGGAAAATTACCATATAAAGGTTAAGTTTCCGTAGGAACTGTTATATGAGAGGCTTAATTAAACTGCCCAAGCCCGTCCAAAGTTTTTACTTCAATTGAGAATGCCGTAATGCTAATACTTAGTCACTTTTGCCGAGCAATTTTTAAAATTACAAATTTTTTCCCCTATGACGACTTTTCAGACGAGGGCTTTATATGGGGAGTGGTCGAAAAAGTGCACTAATCCGTACCGTTCTCAATAGCTTTCGTCCTTGGTTCAAAGTGCGTTAGTGTACCAAATTTCATCAAAATATTTTAAAAATTAGGGCCTATAGCTTAAACAAAAATGTACATGGCCGGACATCGGACGGACAGACAGGTTTGCATCGATTTAGAAAATGATACTGAATCAGTATAATAAAATGTGGACCTATCTTACGCCCTTCTGGGTCTTACATACGTCCACACTAACTTAATACATCCTGTTCCACAAGTAGTGACGGGTGTAATTAAGAACATTTTTATTTTTATGTATGTAAAGCATATTTTTGTGTTTGTGTGCATCGTCACATGATTGCACGTGTACATAATTTTCAACAAAAGTGGCGAGAAATGTCATTAGCAAGTGGAGGGCTGTGTCCCTCATATCAAGTTTCGTCTGCTACTAAATAAAAACTGAAATTTTTGGCGACATTTTGACATACATTATATGTTTTCCCGTTGTATTGTCGCGTTTATACGTAGGGACATTCTATATAGCGCAGACATCGACGGCTGGCTTTTTTTTTTTCCTGTCCTCCCGCTCGGGTGTCAAACAGGTTCATCAAAAACATGTAAGAACTTTAAAGTGGGGCAAGTTCGATCACCATTAGATACCCTACATCAGTTCACATAGCGCAGTTATTGGCTCTTTTTGGTAACAACATACAAAAAACTAAAATGCAAAGGCGTATTTTTCATGGAAGCTGGCTTAATAGAGGGAGCGCGAATTTCTCCAACACTTTAGAAGAATGCATTGCCCGCAAATAATTGACTCGGGAATGTAATCACATCTGAAACCCATACACAGACTACGCGTGTAGTAGACATGAACTTCAGTGTAAAACAAGTTGAGCTCTCACAGTCTAGAAATTCTCCTCTTCTCCTCTCCACTTATATGGCGCAACGGGCGATTATCTGTTGCAAATAAATGTCAAATTTAGAGGATATTTCGTCATTTTTGGAACCAGGTTGTAAATTATAAGCCAAGAAACTGCTAGCAAAGTATTTCGATTCTGTAATGTGATGTTCTTACCATATTATTAGGAACATTAAATTTAACCTTGTGGCCGTATAGCCATTTTTTAGATTGAGGCACACTTTTCTAAAATATTTTACGACTCTTCACAAGTAACCCCTGAGCCCAAATGAGCCTTTAACTAGCGCCATTTGGGGGCAAAACAAACCAAACTTTACCTCGAATGCTGCAGTGAACAAAACTTTTTCACTTCAACGTCCACTAATTTCTCCGAAACTTGCGCCAAAAATGAACAAATTTCTCAAAGTCTTCAGACTAAATTTGCAATACCGCTCTCTTTCTCTTTAACTTTTACAAATTCTTTCAATATCAATGGAATTGAGCGAACAAACACTTATCTGTTATTTGAAATACTCTACAGTTGTTACGTACTGGTTGGCAGTTCCATATCGCTTTCACTTTTCGGCCAATTTGCTTCACGTACGAGATAATATTTGGCATTGCTTCAAGACCATCGTTTTTTCGCGTATGCGCAACAGCTGTTAAATAGACTCTCCCACACCTGGCGCTGCTCGAAAATCCACCATGAGAAGATATTAAAGTAAACTCGTATTTTTGTGTTTGAATTACTCTATAATTTATTGTAATTATTAACTTAATTTATTAATTAATTATAATTCATTTATACATCATCTTACGAACTTATTATATGATATGCTAAGTAAATTCTGTTATATCTATTTCTATATCTGTCTCCCACAATTTTTAGCTGGCATATCGTAGACTTAAATCAACCCCAACATAAAATGAATTTTTAGATTTTTGAAAAAAAAAAAAAAAAACGCTTGTGCCAATATTTGAAAAAGCTTTTCTCGAATCACGTTTTCTTTGAATTTCGTTTTTTCCAATTATTCGATTTTTCAAATATTTTAGTCATTACGTTCGTTGGCCGAGCAATTGCGAAAAATGTACCTCTTAATAAATGTATTTAAGGAACTCGGGAAATGTATGGTCAATATAGCGTAACTCGTTTTAACTACTGTAGCAAGCCCTTATCCAAACAGCCCGTTACGAACATCTAACACCGCTTCCGTGAAGGCTAGAGGAACATTTATAGGACCAGTCTCTGCAATGACGATCAGCCGATATAATAGAGTGTAGCCGCCAAGACCCATAAAAGCTAACAGATTCCAATCGCCCAGCCAAACTTACTCTCAAAAGGCTCGCACGAAATCTACCCTAGCGCGTGCCCTTCTGTTGGAGAATAAGTAAAATACTTTCACTATGCAGAAGAGTTGAAACGAGAAGGCAAAGCCTCTACACCCTCTCAGAAGATGTATGGCCGTATTTACAAAATAATTGACGCCAATTTGTGAGACAGCTCCAAAAAAGCTCACCATAGCCTTCACTGAAGCGATATTAGATATGCATAATGGGATGTTTGGCGCGGCCTTGCCGATGCACTAGTAAAATGCAAACGCGTTTGATTTAACTTTAGGGACGATTTCCTTAACACTTAAGAAGCACATTTCTAGCAATTGTTCGCCGAAGGAATGCAATGACTATACGTGCTGAGCTCACTGACAGCCACGTTTAAATCGTATATTTCAACACGAACAGTGATAATTGGGCAGTCACGTGGTGCCAGCACTTGTCTTTATCCTCCTAAACACCATAACGAGCTGTTGACTGCCGCGTCTTTCCGGAGCAGACTTATCTGATATTCATTTTCGGGATGGGCTTCGTTAATATTAGCTAAAAATGTGAATTATAAACAAGGATCATATTAAAGCATTTGCACGCTACTCGACTCGGGAATGTGATTCCTCTTACCTTATAATCCTTAATATAAGTTTCACGTTGTGATTGTGTAGACAATCTTAAGAATAATCCGGAATGCTTATTGAGCGTGCAATTAACTGCTCCTGGCAAACAAAAAAATTTTTCCACTTCAGTGTCCAGAATATATGAACGGGTTTTTGTATGCAGCTAGCCTAAGGGGCTGCACACTTTTCTCTTCCAGAATTTTTCAAATAAAATTTCGCGCGTATTACACGTGTTCACAGATGTATAACAAAAATCAAAATGAAAATTATTTCTCAATGGAAAACTGATTTTAAAAATCAAAACACACTTGATGCGAAAAAAACAAAGACAAACAAGTACAATTTAACACAGTGTTTATCTTTCGCATACACAGAAAATACTGTTTCGTGTATTCAGATCCAGTGGTTTTCAAGCACAAGTCTTTTGTGAAAACACAAAAAAATTAAGTTAACTCAAAGCAATGGATGTTTTTTCCTCCACTGACAAGAAATTTTACAAAACTTGCTACCGTGCTTTGCTTGCAGACAGAACGTGTTCCGGTTATTCCTAGCGCAGTAAACTTGGGTTTTAAACTGGCGACTGTTAAACTTTTTTTGCGGACCTAAATAAATAGTAAAAATAAGTAAAATAACTATAAACTATTAAATACACTACACCGCAACGGCCATTCATATAACGATTTCTTAAAATATGGTCTTATATGGGAAGCGGTCGAAAAGACACTCTGATCCGGATCGTTTTCAATAGCGTTTGTCCCTACACAAAATAAATCGGTATAACAAATTTTGACAAAATAACTTAAAAATTGATTGCAGTCAGACGGACAAACAGACTTAAATCGATTTAGAATTTTACTATGAATCGATCGGTGTATTGAAACGTGTGTCCATCTCAAGTCCTTGTGGATGTTCATTGATTCTTAAGTAGGGTATAAAAAAATGAAAATAATTCCTCCGTCGAGTAAAAAATTTCAATAAATTATATAAATCGAATAGAAGAAAGCAAGAGGCACAGATGGACAGACAAGTTTAGATTGAATCTAAAAGTGACTCTAGCTTGATCGAAATTAAATCAAATTATCTCCAAGTTTGCGACGTACTCACAAGAAAACAGGACGAATAGATGGACGGACAAATTTAGATCAATGTAGAAAATGGTTTGTAACAATGCTGTCTCTCTTCTTCCTATCTGCCTGCAGAAAACTATTAACTGCATTAAAGTGCCGCTTTATTAGGATTGAAGATGTATGATAGAAGAACAGTACGTACTTACTCTTTAAGGAACACGCATATGGACACAACCTAACCTCCCGGACGAGCATCTCTTGTGTCCAAGGGGTTTTTATTACCCAGCCTACCTAATGACACCTTGCTGCTAATTTTTTTTATATTTCGCAATTCCGACCTTCGTTCGTCATGCTTAATTCTCTTCTTCTCTTCCCTTTTTCTTACTCTTACTCCTCAGTAATGCCAGGTTGCATTTTAAGCAAACATAATATGATGAGTGAAAATCACGCATTACAGACTCGGAATAGATCGAAATAATCGATCATGCCGAAAAACGCACATAGTCCACAAAGCCAACAAAAATTACGTCAAAACACTATCCCTCTCTATCAAGTCCTAAGTAATGCCGGGTTGCATTTTTAGCAAACGTAATCTGCTAAGTGAAAACCACGTATTACAGACTCGATATCGATCGATATAATAAAAGGTGGGTTGCCCTCAAGCCCTCTTACTTGTTGCATACATTCACGCAAACTTAATATGCCTTTGTTCTGTTTCTACCTGCTAATTATTATTTAAAAATCGTCTTATATCGTCTTTAAGATGTGTTATTAAACACTAAAAACTTACTCTTAAAGATTAAAGAAAATTTACGCTCTTAATTGCGACCATTTTCTACCGTTACATAAAGTGTCCTAATATAACAACAAATTTCGTAAACTACCGAATTTTATAATTTTGGGAAACCATAAAGCGTTATTACTATACTATACTATACTATAGAAAGGTTAACTGTCTATATAAACAAGGTTATATTAGAATTAGTTACTGCTGTGTTAAAACAAAGAAAGCAAAGAAACAAAAACCATATTTATAACCATTATAGAGGAATAGTTGTGGTCAATTTATTTTGATATTTAGCTTAAATTTGTGGTTGCAACTGACATTTCTCTAATAAGTTTTTATACATTTTCATTGGTTTGGTTTTATGTTTTTTTGTTTTTTTTTCGTTTTCCCCAGATTTAAAATAAAATGCAATGTAAATATTCGCAGTATGCACCAAGAATGATAAATAGTCTATACATATAGTGGAAAGGAAGTGTTTTCAATGCACGCAATAGCATGTTGTGTGTGTTTGTTTACAAAACTATTTCGTTCTAATTTTTATTAAAAAGTTTTCTCTGACCCAATACAATACACACACACACACACACACACACACACACACAATATTAGTTAGTTTTAGTTGTTGACATGAATGAAAATATGAAAACTCTACCCAAAGCAAGTCTATTCGTTTTATTAGACGACGATGCGTATATAAAATTTTGACTTTAAAAATTTTTCAAATTCATTTGGCATTCTTTTGCAATAACAATAACAACAACACAAATCAAGGTATACGGAAAATAAATTTATTTGTTATTTTTAGGATTTATTTTTACAAAAAAAAAAAAAAAAAAAAAAAGCAGAAAAAAAGATTAAGTCCCCCCAGCCAAGCAGCTATCATGAAAGCAATATAATCTAAATATTTTATTCATATATTATTGCGTATATATATAGATATCTAGTAAAAGCTAAAATTTGATCTGAAAATTTTGACAGAATTTTTTTGTTTTTTTTTTTTTTATGTCCGGTCATTTCGGTTGATGGCAATTTTGCCCGTAAAACGAACGAATGACAAAGTTCCAATGATGCAGGGGAAAAAATATATTACAAGCATTCCAATTAAATTGTTGCCCAATTAAAACAATGTTTCATGCATAAATTCATCTGATTTCTCATCACCTGTATTCCCATTTTGTTGTTATTTTTACCTTTACCTTTTCGTTTTTTTTTTTGTTGTTTTGGCTTTTTAACCTTTAGCTACAAACTTAATATATGACATATGCATGTACGTACATCACTTTAATTGCTTTGACAGCAACATTGTACATTTTCCAATACAAACAGATGTAAATGCAAATTCAATCACAAAGTATCTCGTTTTTATTGCGCTCAATCTGTTGAGTTACATACGTCCATATATATATATATATATATATATATATACACATATGCTAGCATTGACTTTTGCATATTCTATAGCAGGGTAAACCCCAAAAAAATTTTTTATCAACAAGAAAAAAAAATAAAAAAAAATAAAAAAAACACAAAGAAACTTTGTACTGTGTACCTACATGTAATTGAAGCTGTTAGCAAGTAGTCAAACATCTATATTCCCCCCCGCCTCACCCGTTATCTAAATCAAGAAAAATGTATAACACAAAGTATGACCTCAAAGTCTTTGCAAAAGACCTTTACTGAAAACGGCATGTCAGTCTAGCACTTGGACACTCCCGCAAATTGCATTTTATACTCTCAAGCAATCGTACATTTAGTACAAAACAAACAAAGGAACAAGAAGAACAAGGAGATGACAGAAAAGTTTCATTTACACCCACCGCACACACACACACACCCACACACACACACACTGATACCTTCTGTTGTGATTACTATATCTACCGGGGAAGGTCGTTAGTTTGCGCCGTACAAAAATAAACGTCACAGATCCGATAGCATATAATCAGCGTTAAAGATGTCTATCCGTCTGCCCTTCTCTTAAAATCACGTTTACGGCATTAAAGCATTGTCTATGTCAGCGTTTCTCTTATCATTTTGTTCAACTTACTTTCGAAAATTGGGAAAATCGTGGCAGTGGTTGCTTCAAAACTCCAAAGCTTTTAGGTCACGTGTTTAACTAACACCATGAAAGTTCCCCACTTATACTTTCCCAAACTGGAGAATCGGTTAGGTCGGAGATGCTTAAAGAAAAAAAAGTCCTACATACCTAAACTAGAGTATATAAGTGACCTTTATTTTGATCTATTGACTCTGCTTGACCAGCGTTGAAGATGTCCATCCCTCTACCCGTCTCTTAAAATCCCGCTTACATGATGTCAGCGTTTTTCTTAACACTATGTTCAACTTACTTTTGAAATTCCTCTAAATCGTGGTACTAGTGGGTTCAATTTTCTAGACTTTTTAGACCAAGTGTTTAACTCAGATTGTGAAAATTTTCTAGTTATTCTTTCCCAAATTCGAGAATCAGTTAAGTCGATAAGGCGTAAAATGATCAGAAAGTCATATTTATGTAAACCCGAGTATCTAAGTGACTGTTAATTTGATCTATTGACCCTGAAATGATGACAAGTTTTCTGGAAATTTGGTCTAGAACATAGAAGATATATCCTAGGAATGGATTTATAAAAAATCGTTTATAGGCTGGCGGTGAATATTAAATAATTTGTTGCTTATATATGATACCGTTTGTCGCTTATTGTATCATATATTTGATATGTATATTATAAATAATTTACGATATTTTATTGCAGAAGACAAGATCGACGAATATGCATAAAATCGAACCAAATTCTGTACCAATTTGGCAACAACGTGGATAATATCTCGCCCATATTTCGCTTTATTTTCATATGGTTTACCTAGTTCTGACTATTAACTAACTTTCAAACTTGAAGCCGGATTTGAGACTACACTACTTTAAGGTCGAAACTAACCCCAACAAGGCTCAAAAAAAGGAATTTTGTATTTACATTGGGCCTTTTTTACCCATTTCAGTGAATTTTCGGTTGTCGATTTGCTGAAAAGAAGAAAACGAAGATTTTGAGGCCACAACTGGAAAAAAAAACAACTTTTTTATATAATATGGGTTGGACTCATTAACCGGTTTTGAAATCGGTGTAAAGGCAGTGATTAGGGAATATTTGACATCAACTTTGTTCGCGACCTCGCACTTGCAATTTCATCATTCCGTTGATTAAATCCATTCCTTTGGCAAGTCTTATAAGTTGCTAATATAATCGCAGCATAGAAATTGCTCGCTTATTATACTTAGTCGAACCACGACCTAACGATTTACGAAACGAGGTTAGGTTTAGGTTCCAAAATCTTATAAATACCTAATATAATTGCGGGATGGAAATTGGTGGCTTATTGTACTTTAGTCTGGGCTAATCTGGGCTAACCACGACCTAGAGATTTACGAAACGAGGAGAATCAGGCAAAACATTTTTTTTAGGTTAAGTTAGGCTTTTTAGGTTTCAAAAGGCAAAAAGAGAAATAAGTACCATTTTGCGTCGACTATGGCCTTTGATCAGCATCTACAACGCTCTTTATCTGCGACTATTGTGCTCACAGCGTCTGCATTGCAACTGACATCGTTCGCAGTGCTTACCATGAGTGGACCAAGTCCATGTTTCAAACTGTTTTATGGAGGTGTCTTAAAATTTATATGCCATTAGTCTTCTATTTCAATTCCTCGGTCATTTATTCACTTAGAACCTGACTCCTTATAAATATGTTATGGGAGCTTTAAGTCACAAACGGACTACCAAAACAAGTAAATCCTCTTTTGCGTTGTTGAGTGGAAAAATTATTGGTTACGAAGAAGTGGGTGGTGTCTTGCCTGCATTATACGCACTTTTGGCGTTTCCGTATTTCTGACTTTTACAAATGAAATGACGAAATTATTATTCTTGCATACTTTGCTGAATAGTATGAACGGAATAGAAATTTTTTGATTGCCATAAAAGTTCCAATAACTTTGTCGTCAAACGCATGCACGAATCTTTTATTGCGTTACAACGACAGCAATCATTTTACGTGGAATGCATAAAAGGAACGATTGAAAACTTACTGAGCCGGTAAACGGTAAATTTGCCAATAGCGGACTTGTTTGCTGCAATTATGCTCTTCTAACAACTACATATACATTTGCATAGATGTAAAAATATACCTCGTATATAAGCCAATAATAATTTTAAAACACGCTTCCTAATCTGATTAAATTCTTTAAATAGATGCATGCAACAACGTTGTTTAGAATAGAACGGTTAGAAAAATATTACCTTTCCTTTAGAGCTAATTATTTTCGTTTTTTTTTTTTTGATACTCTACACCACTTGTAGTACAAAGGCATATTAAATTTGTGCGGATGTATGCAACACGTAGAGAAACTTAAGATAGATCCGCCTTACGGTTATACCGATCAGAACTAAATCGATTTAAGTTTGTCTCTCCGTCTGTCTGTCTTTTTTTTTTTTTGCTTCCGTCTATGAGACAAAAATTTTTCCAATATCTTGATGGAATTCGGTATCGTGGCGCATTTTGGCTCACTCATGAGGATTGTTGAAAACGATTCTGGCCGCATCACTTTTTCGATAGCTGCCCATATAACGCTTTATTTTAAAAATGTTCGATATGTGGATAAATGTGGGATGGTGTAGGATGTTTAACGGCGGGCTCTGGAATGTCTACGTAATTCGGCCTTTGGACAATGGTCCTTTTGGACAGTGGTCCTTTTGGCGTCCGACATTTTAACGTTTGCACCCTTCACCCCTAACGCTTACTATCCTTCACGATACAACGACATTTCCCTTGAAATTAAGCAGAAAAAGTAAGGCTGCCTGCCTTCGACATTTTCGACTGATTCAAGGCTCCCGTTGTAACTGCTTCAAGTGAAGTATGTGTATTATTGCATAAAGTTTGAAGATGGTAAAGTCATAGTTTACTGCATGAACACATTTTCTTTCTTTCCTTTCATTCATTACCGCTAAAGAGTTATTTATGCGCTAAAGTAAGTTTTGCTCATTTGCTTGCCAAACGGAAGTACATTCGAAATTTCCTGCAGACTTTACAGTTTATGTTATATGCAGCGGTTACCAAACAAAAAACATGAACCGCTGTATACGAGATAGTGAGTGAAAGTTGATGAGTTCTCGATAATTTTTGATTAAGTTGCGGATAACTTTATTGAATTTTTATTGAAAAGCGTTGAAAAAGACGCCTTAGAATGTCTGAAATTGGTTGGCAAGTAAAGCAATACTTGAGCAATCTTTTTTTTTGTACCCATCACGGAAGGATGAAAGCCCACCAATTGGTATATAATGGAGCAGCAACAGAACAATTGTGAGCGCTCCATGATTACCGTCGACATATGCTGAATAAAATATTAAATGGAAAATTATTATTTTATTTAGAGGAAGGTTAACACCAGTGAATTCAACCGTTAGGTACACTGGTATTTCCCATTTCTTTATCATTTTCACTTGTAGAAGTCGGTAATCAAAATTTTTGCAAACATCTAATAATTAAATAGAAAAGCTAACGATCCAAGGTGAATATAATTTCTTTCTTCCGATTTTAACTGAAAAGTCATGCTGTTATAAAACGCTAAATATGCGTACACACACACACGCACAAAAAGTATAATACCTTTGAATGAATTTTAAATTATTTAAAAAAAAAAAAAATGTCATTGAAAACTTAAAGTTCTCGAAAATGTCTTTTGAAATGTCTTTTAAATAAACTTTTATTTTTATTTTTTCATAATTTTCCATTTCTCTTTTTCAATGTGCTGATGTAATGGGTAAAATAAAAATTTCATCTTCATGCAGCTGTTAGTCATGCCGAAGTCGTTACAAATTTTGATGTAATCGCGTCAGAGTATACAAGCAGCTCGGCATTATATTCTTCATCATTATCATCACCAGCCTCTTCCTCTTCATCAGCGGCATTAACATCGGCGACGTCAATGTCGTTCTCAGTACCAGCGCCGTCAGTGCCAGCGGCTTTGACAGCTGACACAATTCAAACTTCTGCGTCAACATCGGCATTTGCGGAGCCATATCTTGAAGGTTTTGCCACAACGAATATTACCACACAAATCGGTACGCATGCATATCTGCCATGCCGGGTAAGTTGAAAAAAAAACAAACAAAAACAAAAGCAAAAAAAAGCGATTCTCTTATTTCATCCTATTTAGTTGTTGTAAGGATTAAACACGATGGGTGCATGTTTGCAAAATGCGTTCAATTTCAACAGTTAGTTATAGCAGAGGTGTGAGGTTAATTATTCGTTTTACTTTCCATCTTGACATCAAACTATACGTTAGCTTGTTATGTAAGAAGCTTGCTTCTCTTGTTAGTTTTCGTATTGTTTTTGTACATTGTTTTATATTTACAGTGTAAAATAACGTAACTTTGCAAACTTATAAATACATACACATATCTCTTTCTCTCTCTCTCTCTCTCTCTCTATATATATATATAAATATATTTATAAAGCAAATTAATCCTTAAGTAAATTACGGTTGTACCATGTATCTCTCCTTCTAATCTCTTGCGGTTATAATATTTGATGAAGTTAATCAGAAAATATTTTAAGAAACTTCAACCGCATCTATTAATTAACACTACTTCACTACTCGTTTTTCTCTTTTCTTCTTCTACTTATACATAATGAGGAGTTATCGTCAAAATTCTTTATATTCTTTATATTAGGTTGGGGAAAAAGAAATCCATTATTTTTGTATGAACTTCAGGACTTTATTTAACATGCTTCGG
>KK502697.1:196304-231333 GCA_000688735.1 Glossina austeni
TTACTTTACGAGAAATCTACCAGTGTAGCCATCTGCCGAAAAAATAATGGATTTCTTTTTCCCCAACCTAATATTATTGTAGTAATAGAAAAGCTACTACTACTACTACTACTAGTACAAGTACTACAATTACTACTACTACTACAAAAACCATTGCGACAACCATTTCCCTGTTATGAGCATCATTCGCTTGAAGAGAAATTTAATTTGCTTATTATCATTGTGATGCTTAGAAATACATACGAATGCATAGCAGGCCATGTATGCCAATACATACATGAGCATGAAATTCTAAATCGAATTACTGAGTCTTTAAAAAAGTTTGTTGCAAAACTTTGCGATACATAATCTGATTACAGCAGGCGTCCCCCTATAACACATGTTTATATAAAACGGATTCGTATAATATGGCGGAAATGTTGTTTCTGTGTTCGTATAAGAGACAGAGCCATTTGCATACATTTCTCCCTGTCTCTTCCTCTCCGTCTCTCGGGCGGAAAAGAAAAGCTTTTCTTATGCAGCGACCATAAAAATTGTTGTCCTGCGTTCTCTTGAACTTCGGAAACAACTTAAAGAAAGTTATTTTAAGTAAGACAAATAATTTAATCGCTTTTCGGCTGTGACGGGCTCACATGTATTTACACAAGCTTAGCGAGCTCATACAACATGGAGCGAATTTACCGTGTCATGGGGCGATGTACTGGAATTGATTATAGAAATAATTCTTTGGCAATTTTCCGAATTTCATTCGAACTTGTTATATACTACGGTACATGCGGTACAAAGGCATATTATGTGCAACATCCAGAGTTGGACCCCAGTTTCATTACAGCGTTCATTATGAAACGTCTGCTCATCTGTCTGTCGCTTTTTCTCCTAATTTCTAAGCTATTTCCCTGAAATTTTGTGTACTCATATGTTTTCACGCAAGGACAAACACAATTGAAAATGTTTCGAATCTGACTACTTTTTCGATCAGTTCTCATACAACGTGTTAGCTTCAAAAGTTTTTATATGAACAAAAGGAAACAGCTGTGGGATGTCCTGGAGCATTTACCAAGCAAAGAAAGACCTGACATGTTTGCCTATCGATGTTTATGTTCTAGCCATACAAGATATTATGGTGAAAATTGTTCCAGAATAACGTTCGCTATTTATAGCCGTACTTTGGGCAACATCACGAGTCCCAACATTTATTATCGTTTTCTTTCGCTACGATTTAAGGGACATTTATTTATTTATTTATTTATTTATTTTACTTGTACAGGAACTCGACTAAAACAAATGACAGTCGAGTTCAAATGACTCTTAAAGTAAATCTTAAATTAATTATTATTAAAACTTAGTATAAGTATAATAAAACAAATAAGAAGGAAAAAAGAAAAAAAAAAGAAAAAGGAAAAAAGCACGTACACAATTAGCACAGATCCACACCCACAACCGGTACATGACCAAATTGCAAATGAACCCCTAAGCCATCGCAAACATGCGTAAGCTTGGCAACCGATAATAGTTAACAACAATTCATTTTCGAGTCATAATGACTTTTTAGGGATAAAGTTGGTTTAAATACGACATAAGCAGATCCCGTGTGTTAAGCAATGTGGCTTTAATGGACTTTAGAGAGTCCGATAATGAGAATAAATGATAGACGTTATTTAGGTTCTTGCAAACAACTCTGAGCGGGTTAAACAGCCCGCCATTGGCTAAGTCTAACCAAGGTAAAGCAAATATTACAGTAGTAGTAGTAGTAATAACAATATTTTATAATGAGACATAACCTCACAGTGTTTTCTTAGGACTGACTATTCCTTCGGAATATGGGTGTTACTATAAAATCAAAGCAACTATAATAAGAATACACATTGGTTTCATTTATTGTTAATGACTAATCACGACGCCATTATAGATCCCTTACACTTCCTTGCTTGCTAAATTCGGTCCTCGTCGATTTTCTCTAATAAAAGCATTGTAGCGACGTCAACGAACAAAGTCTTCGTATGGCAACAAAGTCCAAATTCCTTTTTGATCCTTTGATGAAATAATGCAAGCTACGAAGTAATCCCCATGCCAATCTAATCCATAGCTCGATTAATTCTCAGACTTTTAAAACCATCACCTTTGTAATAAAAGAAACTTAAAGCAAAAAAAGGAAAAATTTTCGATAAGATTATGTAGGCCTCGGAAATTTATCTAATTTTTGTGCAGGTACTACAGACCAGAGGCTATACGTTGAAGTTTTCATAGCTTTTATTACCCTACACCGCGAATGATACAAGGATATATTAAGTTTGTGTGGGGGCAAGCCACTCTCAGTAGGACTTGGGATAGGCCCACGATTGATTCGAAATGCCTTTCTGCATCGATGTAAGTTTGCCTCAGTCCGTGTTATGTTCCGCTCACAGGTGGCAAATTTTGAGTTATTTTGATTAAATTTCGATCGATTCAGTATCACTTGTCTGTCCGTCTGTCCATCATGATTCTTTGTATTCAAACCACAGACTAAAATTTTTGAGATATTTTAATTGGGATCGGACCACATTTTCGACCACGTCCCATATAATTACTCATTTCAAAAAGTCATTCTATGAACAAGTGCATGATAATAATAATACCAGTAGCCCATGTACCACTGTAGTGTTTTTACTTGTTTTTTTTTTTAGTTTTACAAATAGGTGTCCTCACATTATGTTGCACTGTAAACGTGCGCTTTGACCTGCTTGGCATATTTGCTATATCAAGCTGTATGTAAGAACTTCGAAAAATTTCGTTAAATTTGAAACCGCAATCTTCACTTTCGCCATGTTTACAACAAACGGACAGACAGACATGCACCAGAAATTTTGATAGGCGTCGCTTAAGTGCTGACACCGTACACTACGGCTAATAGGAATTTCTTTTATTAGATGCCCTTGGAAAAAATTGATCCTTTTGTTATAAAGCAACAGTAACGATGAATATACTCAATGAGAATGTTTACTACAGACGGACACATAGGCATGCATAAGAAATTTTGATAGGCATCGGTAGAAAAATTGATGCCTGTGTTATAAAGCAACAGTAAAGGTGAATATAGTCAAATAACACAACCTGCCACCTCACTTTTCTTCTATGAAACCAATTCTCCCTCAAATCTCTAGGCGAATATCCCAATGTCACGAATATATGTGAAATGGTCTTCCTTGCATTAAACCTTTGAAAAATTCCATATGGATGCCGAAGTAATGAAGCATTTAATATAACTTTTTTTTGACCCTCACACCACAAATATACCACATTATCGCTATGATATAGAAAAAAATCGCATAAGAAGCATTAGGCATATGCATCTAAACACAAAACAAATACGTAAACTATTGTGAAGTTATGAACTTACCTTATTTACTGGGTGCAATGACACACCAATCGGGGAAGCAGGAAATCCGTATGAATATCGTCCATCTAATAAAGTGTAAAGCAAAAATGCTATTAGCAAAATGTAAAGTAGTAGCAAATAATACAAATGAGAATCAACAAGTTTTTAATAAACTAAAATAATAACAATTTCAATAGAAAAACCGCAGCTAACCGTTCAATTAATGCGCTTTAAGTGCAGTAATATCTATAGAATTTACCAATGCATTCATAAGCATAGGCATATACATATATATATATATATATATGTATATATGTATATATTCATCGCATATAAACATTATAAACTGTGACGTATGTATGTCCAGATGGAGCAGTTTATTTACCTAACGTATATATGTATCTATATATCTATATATATATATATATATATAGATACATATTTAGAGAGAATTTTGTAGACTATTAAAGCGATGTGCAGTGAGGTGTGGGGGAGAGTTAGAAAATTATATACAACTAACTAAAAGTTGTGAATCTATATAAACATATTTTAGAGTGAATTGTAGTTAAAGACCCAACATACGTGCATTTGATGCTTTGCGAAAGCAATAATGCAACAACATGTGTTAATGCATGCATGCATGCATGCATGCACACATACATACGAATGATTGCATTGGTTTCGTATAAACTTAGTTTAGGCAACACATTTGCGCATAAATGCAAATATTGTACGGTAGTCGATCTAATTTTATATTCATACATTCATGCATATCCGAGTACGTATTTAGATCTTACAAACGCGTTATATATACGTATATATATATATATATATATGTATATACGAGCATCTATGTAATATGCAATTTTTAATTTGATTAATAAATTTATACTGCATGTGGTATATGGTATTGAAAGTCTTTGATCATTTAGTCAGACCGTAAATGTATGCATTTAAGGCAATTAAGGGTGTTTTTTTTTCTACTGCAAATTTCATAAAAAGAGAGACCAACACTTAAATAAATAAATTCCAATGATTAATATTGCAAAAATTGCACAGATATTGTGCAGGTAGTGGTAGATGATGAAAAATCGAATTAATTCAGGGGAACAAAGTTTTTTGCATTTGTGCAAGGACTCGAAATCGTTTCACAGAAAGGCGAACAAGATTTAAATAAACAAATTCTAATTAAGATTACTGTTGCAAAATTTCAGCAGCTGTTGAAAAATCGAGTTAATTTAAGAGCTTTATAGTGCAAATGCAAATGCATTTTGAGCGCCCAAAATCGTTTCTGCTTTTAAAGGGACATTTTTTTTCATTTAAGAGGGATGCTATGCAAAGTCAATAGCAGTTAGAGTAAGTTAGGATAAGTTGGCTGTGTAAGAAATAATAATACAAACGAAGGAATTGGGACAGTCTCAGCTGAAACAGTTGGTTGTTGACTGAAATTTGGGATCGTTGGCCGTACCAGGCTTTAAACATCATAGAGTTAAAGTCACTTTGTTTTTCCATCGCCTATTGCATAGCAGCCAACGCGAGAAAACGGATTGTCCGATTGTCTTTAATGTTTTCCTAGCGTCCATAGTAGCCGTCAAACTACGTGTCGCCAAAAAGACAGTTAACCTAAGAAATTAAAATAAGGCCTCGCCTTTTTCAATTGCAAGCATTTAAAAATACTAAATCGTGGGCCAGGGCCCACCATACCCTACACAACCCTAATTTTATTCATATAACGACTATTAAAAGCAAGTCGTTATATAGGGAGCAAATCAAAAAATGGTCCGATCCGAACCATTTCCAATAGCTAAAATTTTCAAAATTTACCGCCCATAGATTGAACGCAAAAAAACAAAGCTTTCAGAAGGGCAGGCAAGTGTCAAAAAGTGATTCTGAATAATAAAGCATAGGCTTAGCTGAAGTCCTTTTGGATGTTGAATCTACCCGCACAAACTCGATATATTCTTGCACACTGCCTTAGGCCTCGCCTTTTGAAGCCACATTCATGTAAAAATGGTACGGTGAGCCACAGCCCGCCATTAAATACCCTACACCACCCTAAGATTATTCATGGCATTTATGGAAAGCAGTTACGGAAGCGATCCGAACCATTTTCAACAGCGTTCATCCTTGGCCTCAAACATGCCAGTTCACCGAACTTCATTAAAATATCTCAAAAAATTGCTAACACAGGCAAACAAAGCAAACAGGCGGTTAGAAAAGCTTGTAATCACTTTCGGAATCGATCGGCATAATAAAATGTGTGTCAATCATCAACGTTTCCAAAAATGTGGCAAGAAAACAGGACGAACTGGAGGACATAACAGTTTAGGTTGGTTCAGAAAATGGTACTGAATCGACTGACATAACCGGTGGATCTATCTTTAGTCTTTCTTGTTATTGAATGTATACGCGCAAAACTGTCGAACTTGTGTTTCTGAAAATCGCTAGGAAAATAATAGATTAGGTTACTAGGCAAAGTGAGTAGATTAGGCTACTGTTGGCTGACTCTTTGGCCTGAAATTGTTACTGTGAATGGTGTGAAAGGATCAAAATCAAAAAGTTTGTTTTGTTCGCATTTCTTCCACTAAGTTATTTTTTTCACTATGTTTAGGTCTTCATTTGTGTTTAAAGGTATTGTTAAGGTGTGATGCGTTCTTAGGAGGGTTACCGCTGTCGAAGCCAGTCTTTCGGAGAGAGGTTAGATGGAAAAGGAGATTGACATTTTTATTCTCCTTGATCGAGTCAACGAAGCACCAATCAACGCCATCATCACCACTCTAATCCATGCAAATCCGTGTGAGTAGGAAAGTTAAGAGCAGTATAGATTAAAATAATAGAACAGAATAGTGCGAACTTGCAGATGAACGTTCTAGACTGCTATTCTGCGGTGTCGGTTTAACAATCGTGAAAATATAAGTCGCATAGGCCAACACACCAGCACGCATCTGGGCTTATCGAATAAATTCATTTATCCTGGGATTGAATAAAGAAGTGTTATTGACGCATCAATGGATTGATGGATTCGTAGTTATAGTTTCTCGTAGAATAACGAAGAAACCCTTCTGTTAAGAAGGTAAACTCAGTTTTTGTTTGAATACACCAGCGGTCTTAGCCTAGGCGTTGGCTTGCAATCGAACAAATTCTGGTCCCTTTAATATGGACAACGTTTATTTTCAGTAGGACAATACTGCCTCATACACAAGCTACGAAACAGCAGGTCTGTGCTACAAAGGGGCTCAAACGTTATTACTCGTTGACGGGATCCATAACTTACGGGCATCTGCATATAAAAGTAATCGGCTGACGATATGAAGACTTTTGCCAGTTGCTATCCTTAGCGATGTTTGCGTTAGGTTGGGGAAACTCTGCCCATCAATAAAGATGAATTATTGAACCCAATTTTCGGTATTATATTCTTATCATATTTTATATTGTATATCGGAGGAAGTTGCTGAATTTTTCCTTAACATATGAGCATTTTATGTTCTCTTGCACTAATGAAAACAATATAATCTTCACTTTGCTTTCACTTTGTTTTGCTTATATTTCAGGTCAAGCAACTCGGAAATAAATCAGTTTCCTGGGTACGTGTGCGTGATGGTCACATACTCACCGTTGACAGGTAATTAAGAAATTCTGTGTATGACACATTTTACCCATTAAATTGTACATAAGCGTGCACATGTTTATAATTCAACGGGTATGTTAAATGTCCATTCAAAGTCACTAAATCAATCGGTATGGAGAGTGTTCAGAACTTTTCTTTTACAAACATATATAAACCATTAGTTAGTTAATACGGCACACAGTTTGACAAAATTGTGTGGTGATGTCTCTCTTTAAGTAGATTTTTTGCTAACATTTCATTAGCAGGCAGCTTGTTTGGAAGGCTGGAGCAAAACCGAAGAAATTTGATTTTTTGTGATGGTGGGCGCTTAAGAGGGACAGACTGTTCATAGAACTCATTATGTATTGCAATTTAATTAAGTTTCACTTTCACATTCATGGTATTCAAGAAGGCAAAGTCATCAGAAATATAGTCCAACTATGGAGACATTTCCACGAATGAAAGTAGGCGTCGAAAGTGTTTTACTTCGACTTGACTTTGGAAATGTTGGGTCATTCATCTGTCACTGTTTAAGGTCAATTAGGATTATTGCCATCTGCCGTCAACATTCGGTGAACTTTAGAGCGCAGAGTTTACACGAAACTGTTCGCCGCCTACTTACGTATGTTTTCAATCAGAAATTCAACGAGATTGTCGGAAGTGTATCGAGAGAATAATGTAAATGAAAAAGTGTATCGGTTATGGTTTCCGATACTGGGTCGGCCAAGTGGTTGTACTGTGTCTTTCTTGATCTGATAATCAAATTTTAATCAAATCTGTCTACTAAACAATATATATATTCGAGAAAGCCGTCAAGAGGTAGGGATTTTCAAAAAAGCACAAAAAATAGTCCACTTCGTTCAATGTTCCTATCACTTACATCGGCTGTATCCGATCAAGGTTAAAATGTTGGGTGTGTGAATATGATTTCGCTGTTTTCTTAGAGAGAGTGCATGTAATACTGTAGGGTGCCGAATAAAACTGCAACTGCGACGTTCCAATGTGGTCTGCAAACCCGAAAAACCAAAACATACAGTACAGTAAGATGTTCAGTTCCATGCCAAGAAAAGCGCCATTTACGAGAAACTTTACACAACAAACAATTCGAACGATGGTGCTACTAAAACGCTACGAGTGATGAAGAGTAGATGCGTTACGATGTCTAAAGTGCAGAAAACCATGATGCAGAATAGACGAACAATTAACAGCGACAATAAAGTTGATGAGCCAGAACGGCTCCCTTTCGGTGAGAGATAGTAGCTGGGCGTGTTGGTCTGCGATTTCTTCCAACTAAACGAACCTGTTGTTACCAACAATAATTGCTGCAATTGGGACAAAAAATGGTAGCAATATATCTGAAGTGATGATATCGTGCAGTTTCGGTCCCATATAGCGAACCTCAGTCAGAAAGTTTTCGCAGTTCTAAAGTAAAATATGCTGCTCTTCCCTATTAGCTGTTATCAGCAGACGTTAATCCCTCCGATTAACGTGGCTTTCAATAGATGATTCATTGATTGTTCGAAGGACGCTTCCGCTCTTACTATGATAACCAACTTTGGATTATCCTGTGGACAGCCTGGAACACCGTTGTGTAATTCTTCTTTCCGCAATGAATTCACATGATTTCCAAGTGATAACAGAATTGGTAACAAGCAATGGGCCACATCTCGAATAATAAATATATAAACAGATTTTTACAATCAACGCGCACAGGTCGAAGAAAAGACGCCAGCAGCAAAGTTATGCATCTAATACAGTTCATATATATGGACTGTGGTAAGTCCACAACAACATGTGTTTATTGAAATCAAGACTCCCCGCAAAATTTATCGTTCTTGAAAACTAAAGCATCGATGTTAGCGTGCACCCACGTTTAGTTAACGACAAATACTACACCTGACTGGCCGAAGCTTCAAAGGCTTGCCTTGAAAAACTTGACGGTAATGATCATAGGGAAAGGAAATGCAAGTAGCATCCATGGCACTATCGATTGTCGGCCCAATTAGAGTCAGATAAGCAAACCAAAGGGATATGTGCAGTTGCTTTCGCGGTAGATGCTTTAACCAGTTAAAAAAGATCTAATCGCCAACCAAAGTCTTTATTTGAACTCTACGACTTTTTCAACGTTTTCACTCATTTGCTCTAAAGTTTCTCATGGACGACACGGAATGGCTCATCTTCTTTTACAATTACTCGAAATGATCGCTTCGTCGCTTGCTTGGTGTTTTCCCCCCTCTTCTGCCGCAAATCTTTTCATAATCACTACTATGTTTCCGTATACTCAACCGCATAGTGAGCCGTTAAGAAAAAATAAAAATCACATACAAAAATGGAAGATATTACTGCACATGATGTTGAAAGTTATCCATAAGGGTTTCCATAAGGAACTTGAACTGCCTAAGAAATAAAAATATTATAGCACAGAAGGGCCCACCATTAAGTATCCTACGCCACTTTAAAGTTATCCTCATTTCAAGTTTTCACAATAAGGCGTTGTACGGGAAGTAATGCAAACAATGGTCCGACCAAGACCATTTTCAATATCGTACGTTCTTGGGTAAAAGCAGACCAAATGTAGACAATCGTAAATCGATTCAGAAAATATAATAAAAAATGATTCTGAATCGTTTGGTTGGCCCTTTTTCAAAACTTTCTGAGTGTTACATACATCCACACAAACTTGATATACCTTTGTATCGCAAGTGGTGTAAGATATAGTAAAATAAACAGTAAATACAACTGCACTTTATAACAAGTGTTTTTGGATAAGGAAGTTGAAAGTTCCAATTGCGTTACTATGAACGGTTAAGCTACTTAGGCAGTTGACGATAAATGTCTTGACAAATAATGATCATAAAAATATCGCCCGAAATTGTCTAAGAGTCCATCTTCAAACATTGTTCGTTGATAAGTTCGCGAATGAATTAATTTACTCTTCATAAGAGAATTTTGAAAAAGTCAATTAGGCAACAAAGAATATATACAATGCGTAGGTATGTTATTAGGTTCGATTTAATGTTAAACAATGGAACAATGCCTGCTTGCACATATAACTTAAATGCAACAATTACGCATAATTACATATAAATAAACAAAACAATAACCAAAGTAGACATATACATATATACAAATATTTATATATATATATATATATATATATAAATAAGTAAATATACGTAAAATGTATTTTGTACTTGTGCATAAACATTCATTCAGGCACAAGCCTTCAACAGTACGTGTTATTACGGAAAAACTACTTCCTGTCTGTAATGAGCAATACGCTGCCTTAAGCTAAGGGAGTGGTAGCTCGTTTCGTAAAGAATATTATTTTCCTTTCATGACTACTACTTATGTGTAAGTGTGTACGCGTTTACATATGTATGCGTCATATTCACATTACAAGTTTCAATTTTATATGCTGAAAACACCCGGCATTTTTTCTTTATTTTCTTTATTTTTTTTTTTTTTGGTTGAAATGTTTTAAATCAACATTGACTTTATGGCAAAACTGGTAACAATGTCGCCATTCGCTTAATAAAAGCAATTTTTACACAGGCTATTGAATTATTCGAAAGAAATTCCCATTTTTCTTATTATTATTTCAAGTTTTTCATTTTGCTTTTCCCTCATTCTACGCGCGCGATGGCTCTATGACTTAATAAAATTCTTACAGATTTCTTTCTACACGAGCCAAAAAAAAAAAAAAACGCTTTTAATAATGAATATGAAAAAAAAAAAAAATTTTATTTGAAAAATCTTTATTTAATAATGTTTTAAATTAAAAAAAAAGAAAAGGGAAAAATGCAAAAAAATAATACAAATGAAGACGTGATAATTTGCTTAAGATGATCATTATACTTATCGTTTCTCAATAGGTTTTATTTTACAAATCCTAACGAAACTATGTACGAAGAAAGTCTCTTTCATTAATTGTTCTGTGCTGTTCCTCAGAAGCACTTAAATATTATTAAAATTATATGAAATCTGCAGTGAAGAATCAATTAGGACGTTTTCAAAATCGTCGTCAGTTTAATCACGCTTAACGCTTAATGTCTTTAGTTAGGCTTCAAGGATACTACGAAATACTAGGTTACTTCAACATTGAGGTTAGGTCCGGTCTTTATTGTAATTCAATTTGGAACAAAATCGACGTAAGGCTTTGACTAAGTTTCCACCACTGGAAAATGGGAAAACTGGAATCTTCAAACGGCTTTACTAGTGGGATATAATCCCTTCATTTTCCAAGCAAAAGTCTATGCAATCTCTGCGTGCGCTTTCGCATGCTTAAGAGAGCAATCCTGGAGGGAGCTTATCTGCATTTACTCAAACAATCAACCCGCCGTAAAGGCCATTGCCGGGCGAACGATAACATCTAGTCTCGTGTTGGAGTGCCTTTACAATTTGAATGGGTTACGCAAGCACAATAACGTGCACCTAATATGGATGACAGGCCATTCGGGCCTTGAGGGCAACAAAAGTTCTGGCTGTCTAGCTAACAAGGAAGCCCAAGGGACTTTGACAAGTCCTGAACCTTTCTGTGACATATCAAGTAGGCTGGTATCCCAATGGGCACAGAAAAAATCGGATTGCCATTAGAAGCAATGCGCAGGATAACAGCAATCAAAAAGATTTGTAAAATCTTCCGGCACAGCACATTAGCTACTGGAACTAAGCAGGAACGACCTACGCTTGGTCACAGGCTTCTACACGGGTCATAAGTTCATCAGGTGTTACCTGAAAAACATGGGTATCTTTGATAGCGAGTCGTGCAGGTTTTGCGAAGGGAAGAGTGGGAGTTCCCATCACATTCTAAGTGAATGCGAGGCCGTCTGCAGAACTAGACACCAAATGCTTGGCCGGCCAATAGAATCATAAGAATCCTAAAACTGGAAGGTTAGGGGCACAGGCGTGTAAAATAGATGTTTTGGGTCGCATTGCGGGTTACCCACAAAATTGAGCCCCTCCTTAGAAAATATTCACTATATATGTGGCAAGATGATCTGAGAACACATTACGCAGCCAAGACCATCCGTGCTCTGCCCGTGGGTTTCAGCTTGATAGCCACGATTCTTATCTACTCGGATATGCGTAGCAACTTGAAGAACTTAGATTTTAATTTTATTAATTTCATTAAAAAGCAAATAAAGTTTCGCTATCTCCATCGAGACAAAATCTAAGCAATAAACTTCATCATTACTTGAAAGATCCCCCAAAGTTGAGCATTAAAATTCTTCCAACAACCTAACAGTTAATTTATTGGGAATGAAGTGAAGTTGGTGGTGATTTAAAAAATCTTTTCCTATATATATATATATATATATATATATATATATGGGGAAAGTAAAGTAATATAAATGTATTTGTTCTTGTTAACACATCATTTGCTATTGTAGACGGTTAAGTAGAAACGGTAACATTGAAAGTCATATGTAAGAATATATACACATATTTATATATATATATATATGTATATATATATATAAATGTATATTTATTTATATAGAAATCTGGGCAATCAATTTTTATTACCATTTCTCAAATACTTCGAATGTTACAGTGAAACTTCGTTCAATTTTCAAACCTTTTGTAGTATTATCTTGAAAAGAGGGTTAAAAGAAAACAAAAAAATTGAAAGAACTTTTAAGATAAATGTCACACAAAAAGCATTAAGATTGGTACGAGTTTGGCAAAACTAGCCTTACAGAGACGCACACAAATGCACACACATGCTTCAATACTAATATAATCTAAAGCAATCAAAATCATGAGGAAATTCACACATACGAACTAACACACCTCACACACACCCAACACACACACACACACACAATCCGCATAAAAACCCGCACACCTACACCGACATTCACTTAAACTTGAAACAATTCCGAGAGCCAGGCAATTGAGTGCAATTTTCTTTTATATTCGTATGCGTTATTCATGCACACGATTAGAGAAGCATTGCTAGAAAATGCATTTACCATTACTGGCAGTACCGTCGCACTGACAATATATTCTATACACTACGATTATCAGCATCATTGTCATTGTATGGCATAACAAACAATTGTCTACGTATATGTGTGCGCGTATGTGTGCACACATATATCTACGGATATACATTTATATAAAAGATTGCATTACACCCAGGAAGCAATCAGTTGCGGACACAAATCAACAGCAAACTTTAAGAAATGGTTTTTATGTTTGCTTAGTTGCTTATATTTGCTGCTTTTCCTGTCTTTTATTTTTTTTATTTTTTTTACTTTTTTTTCTTTTTTTCTCTTTTTTAAGTTTGTGTCTCTCTTTTCAATGTTGATGTGAAAGTTTCTTACTATGCACAGTTCTACTTGCAATTTTTAAGTATTTCTTTAAGAAGAAGAAGAGTTTTTGTATCTTAGTCTATTTTTTTTATTTTCTTATTGATTGCAAATCTAATGTTTGCAACTTCAGTTCCATTTATTTTACTCGTTATATACAGAACAGAGATTATAGAAAGTGGTACTCATTATTCATTACTCATGCAATAATATCAGTTTTGCACTAATAGTTCCGTTTGACTTTTTACAACCATCAGGGGATTCACTAACCAAGAGTACGATCGTTGTCATAACGCGCATGGTATACGTTCGAAAATAAAAGTACTTGTAATCGCGAAGAACATGAGTATTATTGAAAATCAATTAGAAATAAAAATGATCTGATCAAAAAGTTCCAAGAATTTTTAATATTTAATATTACTTTAAAGTGATGTTACTGCGCTCTTTTGCTAGCGCAGCTTCAACTTTGAAAACCAATGGCGAAACAATATTCTTGACATCGGCTTGGATTAGTTCCCTCCGTTCCGCCTGCTGTAAAATATCCGAGGAAGTGATATATGAATTATTTGGATCTCCGACTGATATCCTTCATCACAAGTCACCGCAGAATACTGCACCAAATTTATTTACACCATCAACTCTTACAAATCATAGCTTATAGTGTTTTACCGGATACAGGCATACAATGTGGATTCTTTCGCTGTAGTCTTAGAGATCTCTCGGAAATGTCTTTAAAAGATGTCTTTCTTAGTTTAACGTGGATGCACTACCTTGTCGGTTTAACACGAGTTAATTTTGCGTAACGGACGTCCTCCGGAGAGTTAGACAATCCCTAGGAGTTAGGAGCCCTAACTACACTGGAGAAACCAGATAAGTTCATTGTGTATGGCTCAGTAATTCGCTTTAGGAATGATAGAAACCACTACCACCACTATACCCCCCGAAGATCTGTACCCAGCAATCAGGACTCACACATTGGTTAACTGCTGCGTTCAAACTGAGGACTGGACATACTAGCTTCTACCGCGGTGTCCACATGTATGTAAGTAAGCAAGGTCCCCCCCGAAGGATCTTGGCAAGCACCAATCTCCAGTACACCATCTGCAGCTGGCACCTGTACTCGCAGGTACTCGTGACAAAGTGAGTGGGCTCCTGACCCCGGTGCAGTTTAAAGTTACACTATAAAGCCTTTTGTTTCTAACAATCTTCTCGACTGTATCTGCTGTGGAGTACTTCCTATAGTTAACAAATGTTAAACAGTTCGTGTGAACTGTTTTGCCAGAGTTCCTCTGTCGCCATTAACTAAAATCACTGTTAATGAAAGTATCCCAATAAGAGACAACAAATCCACAAGGGGAGAAGCAGGACAAGGCGACATGAGGACAAGCGGAAAAACAAACATAGCTAAATTCAAACTTCAAATCAAAGCGTAGTTACAATCTTCCCTTAGAGAAACTCAGCTCGATGTATACGAAAGGCAGGCGAAAACTATAAATTCTTATCAGTTTTTGATCAACGGCTGTAAGTGCCTTTGTACTACAAACATTTAAAAGACCTAAGAACACAACCTCTAATTGCGAGGAAAGTAGTTGACAGTGTGAATCCGTGCAAGGCGTGTTCTTCGCCAACATACTGAATGAATACTTTTTTTAGATTATCAGCCTGCCCTTGGCGCACTACGCTCCATAGATTTGACACATATACGGCCAGACAACCAACTGACAACCCTATGCGCAAGAATGTCCCTCTACTCTGAAGCTCTTATGACAGATAAAAGTGGAATGGAAGACAATAGAGCGTTAGATTAAGTTTTCACATGGATGTTGTCTGTCTACAGACATACCTACACAGATCTAGTTTGCAACACACAACAGATAGTGTCGGTTTATGGAAAATATTATAACAGATCTCTGCCATTACACAGAGTTTGGTGTCAATAATCAAACTGAAATCGAATTGAAAGTTGAGATTTCCATCTGCAATTTTCATAAAGACAACTTTGTATTTCGTCGATCATGCCAAAATTATATTAATATCAAAATGGGTATAATTTATGAGAAAAATTTCGCTATATTTTGTAAAATTCTAACGAAAAAAGTAGCAAAACTTAGGGCAAGCCCTAAGGAGTAATGAAACTGGTGTCAGGTATTAGCGTCTGCTTTGTACTTATGTAGAATTCGTTTTGAATAAAAGAAAAATTTAAGAAAACCATCATGACCAAAATATCTCTTAATACTTTTTCTCGAAACCAATCTATCTATAGTTTGTTTATAAAATGCGATTTTAAAAATGATTTTGATTGCTCCACCACATAAACAATTTTGCAATTTTTTAAATATAATCTGATGTAACGGGTAACGGGTGTTACAAACCTAATGTTTATGCAATTTTCATATAAATCTTTTAATAGGGGAAAAAGAAAAACGCTTTCGTCTCATTAAAAGTTAAAAAAGATACATATTTGATGATTTCCAAGTTTTGTATTCAATGATATGCTCTTTGACTTTTTCTAATTTCAGAGCTGTCTTCATAGCCGATCAACGTTTCTTAGCTTTAAAACAACCAGACAAATTCTGGACTTTGCAAATCAAATACGTGCAAGGACGTGATGCTGGTGCTTATGAATGTCAAGTGTCAACAGAACCTAAAGTTAGCGCCCGGGTGCATTTACAAGTAGTTGGTAAGTTTATTTTACTTGCCAACAATACGTCATATACAACACAACTTACACTTATTTTCAAAAATATTTCATTTCATTTCTTATCTTTTCCATGTTATTTATTTTTCATGCAGACATATAATAAATTGGCAAAAAAAAAAAAAAAAAAAAAAANACAAGTAGTTGGTAAGTTTATTTTACTTGCCAACAATACGTCATATACAACACAACTTACACTTATTTTCAAAAATATTTCATTTCATTTCTTATAATAAATTATTTCTGTCTGTTTTATGCAGACGTATAATAATTTTGCAAAAAAAAAAAAAAAAAAAAAAAAGAAAAATTGGAAAAAAATCCTCTTATATATTATTTTCTCGTAATTTTGGTATTGAAATCACATTTGTTACGCATGCTTGATTTCATATTTGTAAGCTTTTTAAAAGTTCACAATTCAAAACTTTGTTTTTCTCTAATATTAAGCTTCCGCTTGCATAGACACATTCTTTTCATACCCATCACCAGAAGGCATATTAATTCTGTCATCCCTTAGAACTATAACAAAAAAAAAAAAAATAAAAAGTATATGCATTTTTAAAGCCGCACACTACATCTTATTAAGTGCATACTCGCTTTGTTATCGTCTTTGTCATATCCATCGGAGAGTTCATGAAGTACATATATTTCAGTGATTTTTAACTCTTTCACGTCTCTACGGTTAACTCGATTAGGTAAACTATTTTATAAGGCGTAAACACACTACGCTAGACCACTCAACCGAACTAGGTTAGTTGATTTAATTAAGCCTAAGCAGATTGCATTAGGCAGCCCAAGCTGATTAGATCCGCCCAGCCAAAGGAGATTCGACTCGTCAGCCTATGCGTAGTAAACTGATTAGCGTAGCTAAACCAGTTTAGGTAACCAGAACAATGTAACCAGACTAGGCGAGGTAACCTAAGCTGGTTATATTACGCAGTCGTACCAGACTTGATTAACGAGCCGAAGCGATAGCCCTCGGTCTAAGCACACTATCCTAGTCGGCATAACTGTAAATGTTAATGTAAGCTGACTAGACTCATTAAAGTAAGGAAAGTATACTTGCAAGCCCAAGTACAACGAACTCATCAGCCTAACAAAGTCAGTTTAGACTAACCGACCTAAACAGAATAGGCCGAGTCAGTTTAGAGTAATCGACCTAAGCAGAATAGGCTGACCACCGTAAATAATTTAAGCAAACAAAACTAAACAGTCTGAATAGATCAACAACGCGACCTAAGCAGACTAATCTCATTAGACCGGACTTCCCAGTCTAAGTTCGTCAAAGTAAGCAAGCAACGTTCAACAAATTAGACTCGTCAGTCAAAGCAAATTCGGCTTATCATCCTAAGCAGACTAGATTAACCAGCCAAAGTAAACTGGACTTGTCAGCGTAAATAGACTAGATTTGTCAGTCTAAGCAAAATGAAGTCATCAGTCGAAACGAGTTACATTACGAGTCTTAGTGGATCAGGCGAATCTGTTTAAGTGGACTGCATTACCAAATTAGGTTAGAGAAGATTAAATTATTATACGACTTAAATGTGGACTACATTAGCAAATTAGGTTAAACAAGACTAAATTGTTATAAAACCTAACGGGACTACACCATATAATTTTGGCCGAACTTTCCATATAAAAAGTTGACATTATGTGCAAAAACATTTTTTTAATAGAAAATGAAAAGTTCATTGTTGCTAAGTCTTTTAATGTAACCCATAAAAAACACATAAATATACAAACTTGTACTTATACAATAGACCGCCACGTAGACGCCAAGTAACCTAGTAAATTAGCTTTTTCAATAATTAACATGAATAGATCAACTTGCACCCTGCTTAATATTTTGACGCTCTTCTTCTTCTTCTTTCTGTTTCTTTTAATAAGCACTTGCTTCCAATCGAATGGGCAATTATTTCGCAAAATAGTTAATAAAAGGATAGAATTTTTCTTTTTTAGAATTTACAGTTACGCAATCAATATTCATCTTGGTTAGGATGCAATTAGAATACAATTAAATTTATTTATTTTTTTTTAAAACGAATATGTGAAATTTCATTTTAATTCCATTTGCTATTGAATGCGTATTTCCTCTGCGGACACCCCTTCAGTAGAGTAGAACACTTTACCGAAACAAAAATTAAGATTATATTTTATATAATACAAAGAAAGAAGGAGTTTTCTAATTGAAAGAAAAAGTAAATTAAAACATTTAATAAAACCTATATAATAATAATCAGAAATATTTTAAAAAATTTCCTATACTTTCCTGACTACTGTATTTATGGGCATCTGTCCGTCTACTAGTTCAAGAGCAACTATGAAATAAACAAAACTTGTATTCAAACAAATCAATCTTGCACTTAAAGTACTTATCGTGGATTTGCTCAAATTTCCATAAGATCTATAAATGCTAGATAAGAGAAGAAGAAGAAGAAGTCTTGTAACCGTAATAGCAAAAGTGAAATAAGGACTTCTAGCTTTTTTTCCATTTAGTAACCGAAAATAACGAAAAAAACACTAAGAGAGTAAGCAGCAGTGTTTTATAGTTTTTGAAAATTGTTTAGGGGAAAATAAATTTATGTTTAGTTTTAGAGATATAAAGACCTAAATTTGAGGCAATTATTTTGAATCGCCCATAATTGACATACAAAATGATTTCAATTAGGTTTTTGAATGAAGATAAGAATACCTAGTATTATCTAATATAATTTGAATTCCCTTTATATACATATAGATAAATATGAATTTAAAAAAAATTTGTTAATATAATAATGTAAATACGCATAAGAAAATTCGACTTGAACTAAACTACAAGCACTCTTGTACACTATAAAAAAAAACCAAAGAGAAAAAAATCGCAAAGAAAATATGTAGAAGAAAATCTCTGTTTAAGTTTTTAACGAGAAAAGTTTTCTAAAATACTTTTATATGGAAATTCATATTTAGATATACAAACATATGCGTATGTAAGTGTATGTACGCATCTGTCTGTATTCATGCATACAAATGCTTTTACAAATGAAAATTTAATTTTTTTTTCTTTATTTTTCTTTATTTTTAAATAAATGCAATAATATGTATATAGAAAATATGTAATAGAAAAATGTAGGCCGCTTGGTATTCATGCGTTGGCTGAGAGGTCTGCATTCAATATTTTCCAAACAATAACAGAAAAACTATACTTATCTTAAACTGAATATTTTACCATCTATCATAAGTTAAATATTGAAAAAGAAAAATTGTTTTATTTATTAAAATGAAATTAGAATTAAGGTATGTATATGTATACATATATATATATATATGCGTCAACGTACGGCTTGGTAATAGATAACAGCAATAATGTACGATATGTGAGAGCGGATTATACATAACCAATCATTCCCGAGTAATAGATGGCGGATGGACAGACATTACAATGACGGGAAGACGGCAAACTAAACGGAAAAGGAGGCTACAGTGGGCCTTATCCGATCCGAAACATTTTCAATGACGTTCGTCCTTGGGCTAAAACGCCTCATTGAACCATATTTCATAAAAATATTTAAAAAATTTTGGTCTGTAGATTGAACAGACTGATAAGCAACGCGAACAGACGGACAGACATACTTCAGAAAGTGATTCTGAATCAATGAATATAATGAAAAGTGGCCCTATTTCAAGATGCTCTGGGCGCTGCATACATCCTCACCAACTTAAAATGCCCTTGTACGACAAGTCATGTAACTAGCAATGGCGCTTACGGAGAATAAACCCCTTTTTATCATATCCTTCTGAATTTGAAGAGTTTTTTCTTTTATACTTACACATCTGAGCATAGCATAGAGAGCAGACACTGAATTCTAAATGTGGCACATTTTGAAATTTGTAAAAAGAAATTTATTCAGCTTTTCATTAAAAAGTAATCAGGGACAATATAACGTTGAGCTAGGTAAAGTTTTAACGTAGCAATTGTGAAGTCAACAGGTCGTTGCAAGAAATAATTGAAATTGTTCATTTAATTACTATCCAAGGCAATCAGGAACATATTTACATACATATTTACCACATATATGCCGCATTTATAGGTAACGGGTCGAAATGCGATAAGCTCGCGACTCACTTAGAAGAAAACTAAAACTTTTAAACTTCCACAACTCCAGTCTATAAAATAAAAGTTTCATGACACTATCTTCATTCAATGTTTGTCCTATTTTCAGTAATAGCTCTTACCATCAATGTCGTTAACAAATCGGTTATTACAAGGGAAGCCAAAAAAAATGTTCAAAACAGTCATTATGGCCATTACTAACCATTAGTTATTGTTTTGCTTAAAAGAAAATATTCTTTAAAACGTTTACTTTTACGCGCACGTACAATAATGTCGCGCTATCTACACGTCTATAAAATGATAAAGATACTTGAAGCAAAATTGTGTTTTGTGTTTTCGTTCAAAAAAAAAAAAAAAAAAATATTGCTTCAGTAACGCATTTTTATTAATTTTATACATAACATTAAGTTGGAGGAATAACGTGATGACATAAGTAACGGCAGTGATTGCAAATGTTTATATGTATTAAACACCCTTCTTGATATGAAAAGATATTGACGAGCACATACATAAACGTATTCTCGCGTGTATTATGCAAATGAGTTTCATTTTTTATTTTCAAAATTTTTGACTAAATCAAATCGCTAACAGGATAATACATTTACGGTTTCACTGCTGTTTTGATACTTAAAGTACATGAATGGAAAATTAACTGATAATTTTACATCGCGGTACGAAATGAATAAATCAAAATCTGAATTCAGAAGCAATCGAAACACTAAAAAACCAGATAAAATTTTTATTCATATCCGTAATGAGTTGAATTGAGTTAAATTATTTAACCAAGAAAAAAGAAAATGTTTAATCTGCGTACCGAAAATTAAGTTTCTTCATCATGCTTAAGCAAGCTTTTCATCATCAAAAAAAAAATTAGTGTATCAATGTTGTGGTTATGTTCCAATTCTAAGTCAAAGTCAACTCAAAGAAATAACAATCTAGTCAAAGGAAGTTTTCAGTTCACTCGGCTTATTTCCGATATTTACGGGCGGTTATGCATGATGTTCGTAATCCCCAAGAACTGCTTAAAGTTCGAAACTATTGATATCTATGTTGAGGCCATCTATACCATCTCTATGGTTGATGTATAGAAAAGAAGTGCCCATCGATTAAAATCTTGATTTCCTCAGCATCGACACAGAAAAGATGAAAGCCTGAAACTGACACTTGTTCAACGTTGATTTTCCTTAATTGATGAATTGACTTCACGTTTGATTATATGCGCGATCTCTATAGTTGACCTGCAGAAATGCCAATCCAGATCAATTTAAGCCTTGCTTTGAATAACATTGTGATCTAATCCTTACAGATGACTATATTCAGTTGCTGCGATTGAAATATGAAATTGTTCATCAGAAAATCTTGAGGTTGTTTTAATTTTCTGTACTCGATTAACACCTTCGTTTAACACGCATGAGATCCGCTTATTTATGTACAGCTGATTCACAAGAATACCAGTATAGATCGATGAAAATCTTGATTTGAATGACATTGTGGTCTGATCTTGAGGGACGACTTTATTTAGTCACTGAGATAAACAAAGTATTGAGGTTATGTTCGCTTTCTATAACCGACAAAAATCTTTATTTAATTGACTTTACATCCGGTTATTTTTTGTAGAGTTCATTCACAGGAATACCAGTCTAGCTCAATTTAAGTCTTGATTAGATCTGACATTTTGTCCGATCTTTGGAGAAGATTATGTTCAATCGCTAAGATCGACAAATAGCAACTGAAATATGAAAATTTTCATTAGTAAATATTGAGGTTATGTTCGTTTTCTATAATCGATAAAAATCTTGTTTTTCCCGGCATTATCATCCAGTTAAGTTCGTGCGATCTCTATTGTCAACCTATGCCAGGGGCAAAAATTTCCAATCTCTTTAATGCCGTAATTTAAAATTGCTTTATCTCAAATGTTGGGGTTATCTTCATTTTCTATAATAGAGTAAAATCTTTGTTTAATTGGCGTTACGCTCTATTATTTTCGGTCTCTATGTGTTCTCCCAACAAATGCAAGTCTAGGTCGGAGGACTTGATTTCGGTCGATTGGTGTTAAGTCTTACCTTTAGAGTGCAGCGTCTGAAATCTGCAATCGTACTATACTATGAGTTCATCTTGAGTTCACTTTCGTATCCTATAAAACCTTGATTTGATTGGCGTTAGGTTTAAGCGAAAAATATATCTTCGACTAACTAAATTTTACTGAAATGATCCAAAATCTTGAATAGATCGAACTTGTCGATATAGTTCACCTTGGAGAAGGAAGTTTTTCAAACGTTTCGATTAAAAATTTCAACTTACGGCATAACTCCCGTACACTGGCAGTGAATCTTGCCTTGAGAACAGTAAAATAAATTTTGGTGAATATGTTTTTTAACCGCTTCGAAAAAAACCTTTTACTTGCGACATGCATAAGTAATTTTTCTCCTTTAAGAATCCTCCTCCTATTTTTTGCAATTTTGGGTAATTGTTAAGTTTTAAAAATCCTGACAACTATTAACAGTTTCCACATTTTATATAGAAGCACTTTAAATTTTCGTTGGCCTTTTCTTTTTCTTTGTGTGCATATTGTTTTAAAGAATGTAAATGAATTTATGCTAATGTAGAAAAGAATTATAGCGCGCAAGGCGGTAAGACAAGACACTTAACTCGGTAACGCCAATAATTGTTTTTATGTAACGTAAGTGCTTTTTGAAGAATAAATTTTCTAAATCAATTTATTGTAAACAAATCCGCACAATCGTATATACATTCGAGCACATTGAGGTATACGTCAGAGCGTGGCGTGGAATGCGGAATAAATTACTGAAATTATTGAAATTGGTTGGTTGTTGGGGAAAATTGACATAAAATTTGTGGAGTAAAGGGATATGAAATTCTTTTAATAATCAAAACCGTAGCAAAGAGATCCCCAAACATCAAGGAGATCGGGAAGGTTGTCTGTCTGGTTTACAAATGGAAACATTTTTCATTTGCAAACTCTACGCAGTCTCGTATTAGCTAACTGTACTTCCAAATGACTTTGATTAAGTAGCCGTCAAGCCACCAATCAATTTCCGGTACCACGAAGCTCCCCTCATTTACATCTTACATTCCGTTCGTGCAGTGCTCACATACTTACAGTATTATTTAATATCCATGTTCATCTTTCACTACGTTTCTTATAATGACTAAAAAGCGAAGAATCAAATGAGCTTTCCGCTGGAGACATGGGCATTAGATTAACGAAAGGCATGAAAACCACGAGTTTGTCCTCAAAAAATCAATAAGAATACTGTACTCCACTTTGATATAAGAGAATATTAAGCTTATGCGAATTCGCCAACAAAGAGAAAGACTTGAGATAAAAGCACCTTTTCATTTTCTGCATCGATTTAAACTTGTCTGTCCGTCTCTATGTTTTACGTTCTCATGTTCAACCTACAGGCCGCAATTTTCGATACATTGTACATTGATCTGTCTTGGCCCAAGGACGGAGACTATTGAGAATGGTTCGTTTCGAACTAGTTTTTTGACCACTTCTCATATTATGGCTTATTTGAAAAAGGGTTGTGTACGAATCACTGTGTGGCAGTGTACTGTGTTTAATGGTACGTTGTGTCCCACTACAGCCTTTTCAAATGTTTCGTTTTTTATTATTATTTTAATTTTTTATACCCAATTACTCGAAGAAAGTCTCCCCTACGTGCAAGGCGGTGATGATGAGAGAGGGGCGAAGAAAGAAAACGAAATAACGAGCAGTCGCAACCTAGCGGTAAGTGTTATATCTTTATCGACTGAGCACTCATCTACAGCTATGGCCACGTATGATCAGCTGAGATTTGAACCCGCAAACAATCACTTGATAGTGTAAATTTTTATCTACTCTGTTATGTTATCTCAAACATTCGGACAATTATTTTTCATTAGCAGCTGCTTGGTGGAAGAATCGATCTTCGTTTCATCTTGCAATCGGTTTTACGAGTTTGAATTAAGCTTAAGTTCGTTGCCCAGCTTCATACAAATATGTTTTCAAAAATCGCTCCTTCACTACAAAGTATCGCACATGATGTATGTAAGAAGATTATAAGCGGATTCTATTACTTTTGTACATTTTCATATTGAATTCTTCTTTTCATTACACTTTCACCCTTTTTTTCGGTTTTTTCGATGTAATTAGTCTGAGCAAAATGTGGAAGTGTACTGACTCAGTTCAAAGATCTTTATTATATGTGACATGAAGAATCAACCGACATCTTATAAAATATCCTAAATAGAAACGTCAATAATATGATTATAATCAAGTGGCTGCTATTGAAAACTCCGTAGGATTCAATCATAAATAATTGCCTTTAAAGCTAAGAATTGCAAGCTCCACCTTTTTTTATGAAAAACTTGATGTCAAATACATTTACAAATGTTCAGTAATTCAAACTAACTATGAAAGGATTTAGTCCACGAACGAAAAATTGTAATATGCACTTTAGTCCCTGTATTGATCAGTTAATGAGTCGAAATATTTTCCAAGGCCATTTAAAGTCAATTAAAAGTCGGTAATTGCTATGCTCAAAATTATGAAAATAGTTTGCAATTGCCATGTAGATGCTAAAGATTTGATATGTATCAGACCGGAGACTTATTGAGTGATGTGATATTATTATTATTCTGATTTAAAGCCGCGTGCGTTGATTTTTGATTTATCCATGTAGCGCAAAGGCATTCGTTTGACTGATTATAAATTAGGTTTGAAAGGAGACTTGATTCCATATGCAGCTCTTCTATAGGGAAAGTACTGCAGCTTGCAATCCAAGGAACACATTTGGGCGCGTAAATGCAATCACGCAATTCAGTTGCATTCTCTTTTTGCTTTTTATCTTGAATTCTTGTTTTTATTATATGGTTCCGTATTTTTTTAATTTTTTTTTTTTGCTTTTTTACAATATAATTACAGTGAATAAATAATTGAATTAAATCGCACAGGTTTTCAATTTAAAATTGAAACTGAATTAAAAATGAGCGCCAGCACAACACAACAATAGGTATATACATGTATGAAAAAAAAGGGGGCAATGCGTGGTGAACCTTGCTACTAGTAGTTTTTAAGGAAGACACTTTATGCTATGGAAAGAGTGAAGTTAAGTAGGCCTTAAATTTTATTACATTGATTTCATGCTTGCATTAAAAATTCGAACAGACTTTTTCAGTAATTAAAAAAAGGCAACAACGTACAACGTTTTTATATCAATAAATATGAAAGTGTATTTGATTATCGCGAAAAAGCTACAGAAACATGGTTATTATGAAGCTATGAAAGATTTGATACATCACATTATGTACGTGTAAAAAGCGGATCGTGTTGTTTGCTCGAATTGATTTTTTTTTTTCTTTTTTTTTGCAAAAGTTAATACTGGCTTCCCTCGTTCAAAATTGCAAGTCTACCTTCTATTTACCAACATGAGCGTGCATCTTTACTACAGAACGATGAATAGTTAATTTTCATTTCATTTCTGGTGGTGACTGACCAAAAAGCAATTGTTCGCTTGATCAATATTGAGTTTGTGGGGAATTGCAGTACACCCGAGCCTCATCGATAGTTAACAGATCGTCCAATAAATCATTACATTTGGCGATGCGCTCGATCCATAGGGGGTCTTCAACACTTTTCTCCCTTACTACGTCAGGCAGCAGAGACTTTCTTAGCAGAATTTTCGGCGTTCCCGTTTATTTGCAAGCCCCTTGTGGTGTTACATTAATTCATCGTCATTCATTAGTTTTTTTAATTACTTCGCTTCTGGGAATATTTTTTGGGGGGCTTGAAGTATTCGTAACAAAAGTTTTGTGATCAAACTAGTGATGCGGCAATAAGTTTGTACGTTTCTTTCTGATTTCGAAGCTGATAGAGTGGCCATCTTTCTTTTCCGCTACAATGATGTGAGGATTCATTTATTACACTGCCCACATAGAAAAGCTACCAAACTTAAATAGCAGCCTTTAACTGCTTACTGCAAGAACTAGTTCGCGTAAGATTCCCCGAACAATGTCGGCACATATTAAAACGTTTTGTGGGCTTGGTGTAAGCCACCTTTTCCTACTTTCTGTGGCATGTAGCTGAAAAATTTATCTCGTACCTTTTTTTTTGTACACATGCGTATGTGAAGATTGATTATATAGCTGTTATTATAATGTAAGTCTAAGATAAAGATATTAAATACCGACATTTTTCAAAGACTAATTCAATTGCACGAAAAATTAAATAGATAATCATAATAAAAATAAGAAAACGTTTAACGTAAGTATAGACGCCCGATTACATGACTTTAGAACTTGATTCGACCACATCCACTTAACGGTGGCGTTTGCTTCTCTTTGCTTTTCTGCCACGTTTATTCGTTCGTTTTCTTTGAAATGTTCATTGTCAACTTTTCGCTGTCAACTGTTCATTGTCAGTTGTTCAACGTCAGCTGCTCGCTATCTACTTTTCTTTTATGATTCTGCATTTTATATATACATACTAGGTTGTATTATACATATATATATATATATGTAGCTGCATATATATATATGCATATATATAACTGCATCCCGGATTCTAATAATCGAATTGCAGCAACGAACTATTCCTCCGGATGGAACTTTATGAAGAAAAATTGGACTTCAGTAATACTTAATTATAATCTCTCTCTCTCTCTCTCTCTCTCTGTGGTAGAGCACACTTCCGATAAAAGTGAATGTGCACACTTCAGCTATTATCTTTGTATCGACTTTACAACTTGGTTCGGCCACGTCTACTTAACGGTTGCGTTTGTTTTGTTTGAAATGTTCACTGTCAGCTGTTCATAATCAACTGCTCATTGCCAGCTGTTCGCTGTATATTCTATTCACATATATGTACTATAATCTTTTTCTTCTTCTGTTATTCAGCAAATTAACAACCGAAAATTCGATGGGATACCCAATGTGAACTGTATATATATACATATATATATAGTATATGTGGTATATATACATATGCGCTATATATGTACATATATATAGTTTATAATATATGCATATATACTACAATCTATTATATGAACATGTAGGGCTGCATCTCGCACTCCAATGCTCGAACTGCAGTAAGAAAATCTGCCTCTATATGGAACTTTATTAACTTTATTAAGAAAGACAAAATGGGTTTAACGAATATTTCATTAAAATCTCTGGCTTTGGGAAAGCGCTCTTCTGACAAAAGCGAATAAACAACACTCTGGCTGTTATCTTATTTACAAGTTGTATACGAGTGTATATGCGGAAGATTTTCCTCACAACATAACCCCTAGATAATGTTAATGAAACGGTTAATTTCTTTTTGCTATCATACGATATAAATTCACAGACTTTTTATTTTGCTTTGAACTTTAAATTGATTGAAAAAATTTTTTGTTTAAATTCTCGTTGCAGTTCCTCGTACTGAAATTCTCGGTGATCCCGATCGTTATGTTAAAGCTGGCAGCACTGTAATCTTACGCTGTATAGTACGGGGTGCTTTAGAGCCGCCCACGTTTATTATGTGGTATCATGGCATCGATCAATTGGCAGCTGATTCTAAGCGTCACAAAACTACACTTGACCGCAATATATCCGAATTTGAAAGTGACGCTCATAGTACGGTAAACGAATTTACTTTAAAATTTATTTTAATGAAATTACATTGTAACATAGTAAGCAATGTGAAGGTCGCAAATGGCCGAAAGCATTATATTTTAATTTGAAAATTTTTGCGCTTATTATTCTCTCAACAAAGAAAGTTTTAATTTTTTTAACATTTTTTTTCATTTTATAACTTTTCAACATTTAATTACCACTCGTGACCACAAACATTCAACCGAAATATGTCAAGCATATTGCCTTTCTTTTTTTTTTTTTTGGTTTTTTTTGTTTTGGGAAGTTTACACATAAACGACAACAACAACAACAACGACAACAACGACAATAACAAGAGCAGTAACAACAGAGCAATTTAAAAATTAAAATTATTACATTTTTTCCAAAGTCTTTCTTATCCTCCTCAAACTCATCCAAGGGTAAATTGTTTACAAGAGTGACGCTTGAAACAGGATAACCGCCGCAGCAGACCATATAAGCAGTGAAAAAATAAATTAAATCCAGCTTAAGGCGAACATTAGAAACCATTTACGCAAAGTAAATTATGTTCACACAACGAAAGTCATAATTGTTTAAGAAATTGTGATGGGAAAGCAAAACAAATGACAGACTTTGAACTACATATCGTGTGCCTTTTTAAAATGGTAGTTCGACTAAATGAATGCATGAATGAATGTATGCATAGATAAATCATTCAGGGGATGTCTGGTAACCATACTGGTAAACCGGTAATTATCAGAAAGAAGAAAGAGAAAAAGAAAGTTTGGGCTGCGAACTGATGGATGTTTGCTCGGTCGGAAAATATTATACTTTTATCATTCCGTGTATTCACTATAACTACGAACGAGTAAGCGTTCCCGTACTCCGATCTGAGCTCGCGAACTCTGACGCTATTCTTACGGGTAGATAAACGTTAGTTAGCAGGTTTCTATAGTTTATCCTGATGTCAAAAATTTCAGCACGACGTAGAAGCAGCATATCCGACTCGATATGGCCCGATTAATAACGAGTCTATTCATACTCGTCCGAGTATTTCAATCGGTACATAAATACTAATAGCGGTGCTTTGTCGCACTCGGTTTATAGATCGGGTACAGGATTCGAAAAAAAACTTTATAGCATTATCATTTCTAACTTGGCTGCACTTTTCCAAAAACATCCAAACAAACACATGTTTTTTAGTCACGATTTGCATAATTGCGTTTAATCCGTAAAAGGAAAACTGGGCATAATTTGCACATCTATAGAGGATGATAGCAACAGTTCTATACCAAAATTGAATCGGATCGGTAAACAACTGCATACGTGCTACGAATTGGTGTATAGAGGGTAACAAATATACCACTGATAACATTACGTGTTAAGTAAATCTACCCTCAGACTCTTCTTTCATATCTGTACATATCATCCTCGTCTTCCAATGTAGTGTGAAAGAAATTGTTTTCAGCTTTTGTCGGATTTCTTTTTTTAATGTGCATCACACAGTCATTTATGATACTTCATTGGAAAATACGATAAAAATCCATTCATTTGATATATCGATCATATATAGTGGCTGGCAAATCGAGCATATTTCTTATAAAACTTGGCAGCACCTCCAGCAAGATAATTAATCAATCTGAAGATCATATATTCTATAAACTGCGGGTTGAACATTTACAAAAATTGATCTGAGGATTTGAGATTTAAGAGGTTAAGAAAAATTTTCAGATCCAAACGTTGTTAGATTTCTTTTTGATAATTGATCGAGAAACGATCACTCAAAGATGCCTCCATGCTTGTAAGCAAGACAATGTGTGTCCGTAAAAGGACTAAGAGGACTATCGTGGAAGTACTTAATCCACAACTAAGTTGAGTTTCAAGACTGTCGAGAGAGTTAGATGCACCTGCTTCCATTACTGCACACATTTGATAACTTACCGGCAAGACTTGACAAAGCGGACCAACTCGCGAATGTTATCGCAATACAAGCAAAAAAATTAAAGGATACCACGATGAATTAAATTTCGTACTCTTTGTATAACGCAATATAAAAAAAAAAGAAATGATAGAAGCAAAGTGTATAAATATCCTTTTCAAATAACAACAAGGATATAGCTTTGTTAACTTCCTTTAACTTGGGATATAACAAATCAAATAAAATTCAGCACTAACAATATTTATAAAGACCAATTAAAAGTTGAAAACAACAACTAGCTTGAAATATTCCAGTAAATAGTCATGGAGTTGTTATTTCGAACCTGCAATAGATACCGAATATAAGATTTGATGGAAATTTTTCCTTCGGTTGTTTAACTATGGAAAATTGATTGGTTAACTAACACAGCATATAATAAACAGATTACTTTACATTTCATACTTCGATTACCACAATGATACTTAAGAGAACAGAAAAAAATATTAAAACTAATTATAATCTTGATATTGAAATCTTTTCCGAACAAAAGATCCACAAAAATCAAATGAACGCAGTGAAAACGCAAAAATGTTTGTAAATAAAATAGAAATGCAATTTAAATAAATAATAAAAAAAAAAACAATAGTTCGGCAAAGTTGAGCAGCAAATATCCTACATACCACTTCACTTAATACAATTATGCCATTAATTTCATGAAAAATGAAACGGTTTGCAGCTATGCAACGAAACTCGTGTATGGGAAGGACATGAACGGATGTATTCCATCCTTAGCAAAAATCAATTCTTTTTCCTAGAGAATTAAAGATAAGTCATATAAAAGCTCACTTTTGCTTGGGAGCCCGTTTATAAGATGATTTTTATAAAAATAGATCTATTTGATCCAAACGTTGAACAGGGCATTTTTTTGTCAAATGGCTACAAAGGAAAACATTAGCGTTTTTGTTATGCAATATATATTAAATGTTCTTTTCGAAATAAAAGCACTACAGCATATAGGAAGATGGCACTAAAAATGATCCCTTCCGTTCCAAATTTTCCACATTTATTTTTTATGCTAAGGCACTCCTTCTTTATAGATTTTTCTGAAGAAATATTAAAAATTGTAAATTTTCCCATATCTAAAAACTTTTTTAATTAAGTGCTATATGGCGAGTGGTCGTGGAAAGGTTCCGATCCAATCCATTTCCAATCATCCGTGGACCAAGACTTATCAGTAAGCCAAATTTCGTGCGAATACCTCAAAAATGGTACCCTGTAAGTTGAACATAAAAATAAATAGACGTACACCAGACAAACAAGATTTTGAATGGATCGGAGTCGCGATTCTTACGTACTCGACTACTCGTGCTTACAATTTAATTTAATAACTTGATACGAGTTTTTAAACAATCGTGATCGCAAACGTTAATATTGCTAAGAATGTGAAAAAAAACAAGGACCGCCTTGTAGAGCTTATAGATTAATATTCGTGTAAGGAGGTTCATATGGAATGTCTACCTAGGTTCTCGAAGATCACAATTCCACAAATTAAACATTTTTATCGGTCACAGGCCACTATTAAATACCCTACACCACCATAGAGTTATTAATGTACACGTTTTTTAAAATAAGGCGTCGTATGAGATGTGCTCGGGAAAGTGGTCCCATCCGAAGCATTTTCAATAGCGTCCGCCCTTTGAGCAAAACGCGCCGCAAAACTTCATCGAAATATCTCAAGAATGAAGACGTGTAAATTCAGCACAAGAATGCAAGACGGACAGACGGACAGACAACATTAAATTAATCGATATAATAAAAAAGATGGGTGCTACATAAATCCGCACAAACCTAATATACCCTGTATTACAAGTGGTAGCCAGAAAAACGATATCATAGTGTCTGCTTAATTGATTTCAGATATATCATATTATATTTTGTATTAACCCCAAAAAAATATTCAATGATTTTATATAAAACTTATATTTTTTATCTCTTTGTTTTTCTCATTCACATGCTTGTCTTTTTGTACTCAACTCTGCTGGCATCAAATATGGTAAATAACAACCATAACAACAACAGATCGGTTCATTAATCATTGAATCAGCGAAAAAACGTGATACCGGCAATTACACGTGTAGTCCGTCAAATAGCCCCAGTGTGACTGTAACACTAAATGTTATAAATGGTGAGTGTTTTTTCGTCTTTTTTCTCCTTTTTTTTTGCCTTGCATGTTAACTACAAGAAAAACATGGCAAAGCAAAAGATAAAAGAGAAAATTGCTTATAAGGCATACTAAGATTTTATAAATGTATTCGAAAGATGTATAATTTTTTAATTATTAATTTTTACAAAAAAAGAAATTTTATTAAAAAAATTAATTTTTATAATAAAAGAAAATATTTTAAGCAAATAATCCTAATTTTGAGAAAGAGAATTGGAGGATATCACTTGATACCGCTAGATTTTGAACTCGTAGTCTATTTGGTATTTTTATTGTATTAGGTCTTTGGATATTAAAATCGCAAATTCTCCAGATAATTATAATAAGTATATTACATATATATTTATAAGTACTTATAACACTACAGTGAGACCCTATACCCCCCCCATCATTTCGGTTAATGCATTGTTTCATCTAACGACTTTTCAAAATAAAGTGTTGTAGAGGATAATGCGCAGATTCTAATTTAATAGTAGGGAAAGTTCTGTCCTATTTTAAAGAAAATATTTGAATTCATTGATAAAAATACGTATTTAATATTAACCAATTATATATGCTCCGTTATTTGTTACAACCTGTTGCCATCTTTCAGGTAACCTGTGAATACCTCTTTTGTAGAAGTTCTCGTGCTTGGAGTTAAAATAGTCAGCAACTGCCCTAGAAACACTTTCAAAAGACTTGAATTTTTTTCCTTTTACATAATTTTAAAGAGATCTAAACAATACAGGTAGTCATCAGATGATGCAATGTCAGGTGAATATGGTGGATGACTAAGCACTTCCCATTCTAACGTATTCACTTTTTGTTGTGTCACCATTGCAGTATGCGGTCGAGCATTATCATGGTGGAACACTATTCCTTTCCTACATGCTAATGCAGGCCTTTTTGCTTTGATAGCTGCATTCACTTTCTTTAGCTGATCGCAGTACAGATCCGCGTTGATGGTTTTTCCCTGTTTCAGCAACTCGCGGTACAAGAAAAATTACCAGACTATTTAAAATACGACAGAACTTTCCCTCCAACCTATTATAATTGATTACAGAATACAGTCCCGACAAAACATATGGCAAATGAGTTATTAGTCAAATGGATTGTAAGAGGGATGTCGTTCCACGAAGTCAATACGTTATATAACATATATATTCACATAGATCAGTTCTTATTACACCAATAACCCGAGTAATAATGGAAAGTAAGGTCACTAAGCCCTTATGGTCTTATTGCACCAATAACGCGGGCAATAATGGAAAGTAAGGACACTAAGCGCTTATGGTTTATAGGAAGTATATTATTCTCCTAATACATTGATTGGTCGCGCGACATATGGCATATTGTGTACTATTTGGTTGCAACCACATATCGTTCAAGTCGAAATCATCTAATTTATGCCACGAAAGGTCATTAATTACGTTTCCATAGAGTTCTCTTTTGACGGTAACTGCAATGTTATTTTCAGTACATTTACCTCTTTGACAAGTTGGATTGTTAACGTCAATTACATTATGAACAGTATGCTCGATTATGTCGACCGTAAATTTGCTTATTAACGTGGAAAATTTGGCCGGAATGATTGCATTGCTTTTGTAATAAACTTAAGCAGCTGTCATATTCCGTACAAATGCATACTTTTTACAATGATTAATCAGTCAGAGGGCTTCCCCCATTCGCATAACACGGTGACGATCAGATAGATAAGACAAGGGAATGGTGGACATGTGCCCAATCGGTAAACGTTACGGTTCCACCGACTATGCACTCACTATACCTTCGACCAAAGAAAACTCAAGGGCAACCCGCGATCAGTAACTTGGTAATCGTGATGCTTACCTACTCGGCTACTCATGCGGATGATGATTTAATAATTTAATTTAATAACTTTTATAATATTAAAAATAATTGGTAATAAATTGTTAAACGCTACTGAACACAAATGTCAATATGGTTGGGAAAGTGAAAAAAGACTCGAACGGTAAAACTTTTCAAAAAAGAAAGGATTCTTCCGTGATCACCTTCTATAGCTTGTAGATTGATATTTTTTTTGAGGACGTTCAATAGGCAGCGCTGACGTTTGCTGTATTACTTAGGTTCGCCAAGATTCCAAATCCCACACATCGTCGGCAACACTATTGTTGGCCACTGGCCACCATTAAATACGCGTCCGGAACAAGGCCTTATAGAGGAAGTGATCGAAAGTGTGATCTGAACTATTATTAATAGCGTTCGCTCTTAGCGGTATATAAGCTTCACACAAAGCGTACAGAGGGACGGACAAGAGTAGATAGTTCAATATAATAAAAGCTCATGATTGTTATATACATCCTCATAAACTTACTTACTGTACTCTTATAACACAAGTGGAATAAGGTACAAAAAGAAAACAATTGAAAAAATCGGCAACTTTTAAGGAGTTAGTCTAATATTTAAAATTTAATAAGGCTAAAGTTGTTTAGGGGCGATGAGTATGAAAAATTTGCTTTAAGGGCTTAACATAATCTTGTGTTTTTTTTCATTTTTACTTAAACTCTTCTTAAAGTATCCAAAGATAATATAAAAAGGCAGTTGTGGGAGAATCAAAACCTTGAATGAACGATCGAAAAAGTCGACTTTCTAAACATAGTCATGTAACCGTATTACAGATATTTGAAGCTTTAAAGAGTGTCTTTAGATAGCGCTTGAACACCTACTAAGTCAGATAATCGCCTTTTTTTTCTTCTTTCTTCTCTGGAAGTCCCAAAGCATCTATTAATCCAATATAAAAAAAAAAGAATTATCTGAAAAATCTATTGTAATGCTCCTCTTTAAGATTTATATTTTTTTGTGCGTATAAAACCCTTTGCATTTCTTTAAAATAAATCTAGATAATTATCCAATTTTTATTGAACCCAAGACGATGGCTATATCTCTTTCTCTGTAGGGCGAGTATAAATTATATATTTCGTCCATTAGTCTTTTAGAAAAAGCAATAGTGTTGTGATTGTAAATAAAATGATAAATTTAATTTCTTAGTCTTTTTATTCGTTCGTTTTGTATACTGATTTTCAGTACAACCAGTTTATCTAATATAAGTGTAATTAAAGCAAACGTATTCTAAATGATTTCGAAAAGAAAAAAGTTAAAATATTGCACAGAATTAAAAGAAAGAAATAAAAGCCATAGCATATCAGTTCACTCATTAAAATATAGAGAATGTTCTCCCAATTTTTTTTTTTTTTTTTTTTTTT
>KK502697.1:232633-291083 GCA_000688735.1 Glossina austeni
ATAACCTAATTTAACACAGCTGTCGATTTATCGTATGTATTGGTTTCGATGCTGCGAACGATAATCGGTAACTACAATAACCTAATTTAACACAGCCATCGATTTATCGTATGTCCTGTATGATATTGTAAGGCACAATAACCTAGTTTAACACAGCCATCGATTTATCATATGTATTGTGTGATATCCTAAGTCACAATAACCTAATTTAACACAGCTGTCGATTTATCGTATGTATTGGTTTCGATGCTGCGAACGATAATCGGTAACTACAATAACATAATTTAACACAGCCATCGATTTATCATACGTATTGTGTGATATCCTAAGTCACAATAACCTAATTTAACACAGCTGTCGATTTATCGTATGTAGTGGTTTCGATGCTGCGAACGATAATCGGTAACTACAATAACATAATTTAACACAGTCATCGATTTGTCGTATGTTCTGATTTTCCTGTTGCAAACTATAAATTTTATAAGTAGCATTTATTTGAAGGATGTAATGCCCGGAAAAACATATCCACCCGTTACCCCAGTGAATGTACTTCTACATTACGGAAAAAGCATCTAAAGCCCGTGTGCTCAATCTTAACGTTCTGTGCCCTTGATCTTCAAATGTGTGCAATATCACCAAGGAAATCTGTCGCACCTAGTACTTGCACTATTTCTGATGGATCTCTATATGTCATGGTACAATCGAAAGTCGGCGTAATCACTTCATCTATTTCGCCATAGGTTCAATATTTACGTTGCGCATAACTACGACTACCTTCAAGACGTTATTTTGGTTCTCGATAATCTACTTTAATTTGTTGAGGGACTGATCCTCTTCACCCGTATTAGATCCATATCGCTATAAATTCTAATTTTTTTTTTTATTAAACAAACTTTTCGATCAAAAATTGAATTGAGAGCAAATATTGTTTATTTTTCTCACAAATTTGGTACAATCAAGTTTTCTGGTTCAAGGAGGAACGCTATTGAAAATGCTTCGGATCCGAGCAGTTTCGCGATCACTTTCTATATAACATGTCGTTTTGAAAAGTGAAATGCAATGAAATTCATTCTGAATCAATGCGAACTTTTCTGTCCAATGTAAACTTTTCTGTCCGTCTGTCTATCTCATTTTCTTTCTCAAATTTTCTTCTAAGCGTATTCAAAGTTTCAAAATACGGCATAACGCATTTCAATATCGAGGTGCGCTGATAATTTGTGAACCCAATAAAATATTTAATTTCAGAAACTCTGTATCAGAACATTATTACAATTATAGAAAACTAATTGCTTTGCAAAGAGATGGAAAAAGAGATAAAAGATCTATTTATTCGTTTTTTATTTTCTTTATTCATTTACGTTTTTATTCCTTTCATTCTTTACCTAATATTATTACTATTACTTTAGCTTTGATTTAGTTTATCTTTAAACGAAATCAACGCATGTTTAATGAATTAGAAAACAGTTGAAACATTATGCAAAGCAGATAAACTTAAGTACACCAGTATTATATGTATGCATGAACATTAAAAGATGAAATAAATAACTAAAAGATTATTTAGCTTTTCCGTTTTATGTTGATTAAAAGTGAACAAATACACTTCACCGTTGACTGCAAATGTTTTCCAATTCACTGCGAAATTATTGAAATAAAGGAAATGATTTCTCTGTGTGTGACCATAGACCAGTTGAATGTTTACTTCCTCTTTACACAAAGGTGATGTATAGCTTTCAGTTGAAATTGCTATCATTTACTTAAACAAGAATTATAACATTCGGGAAAAAGAAAACAGAAAAAAACCTCGATTGTGCGACTTTATTTAACATGTAAAAAGGGACGAAGAATAACGTAAATATTTTATTTTGAGAATATTTGTGTGCAGACTGCGCACCACCTATACAATAGGCCCATTATTCAGCTCTTAAAAAAGTCTCAGTATGTCGGAAAACAAACATGTTACAATGTTATAGTCGAACAATGCTGATGACCATTTAAATGCCCTACATCAGTTCATTTAACACATTTAAATGCCCTACATCAGTTCATTTAATACAATGGTTGATCTATCTTCGTCTTAAAATATCAAAAAATTAGACTTCATACGGAAAATTACTTTTCAGAAGTCGTCGTCCTATTACTCTCGAATTTGTTTATAATTAATTTGCCTGTCAAATGAACCAATTGTCGTAATAAAATTATGCCTTTTTACCATATAAAGAATTACTACTCATGAGAACCTTTACATAGTTGAGGTATGCAAAGAAATAGACCCATTTGTGGAAATTTGCTTTCCATGAGAACCCCTTGTATCGGGTGAAGTCGGCATATATAAGACATATATAGTCCAGAAGCAACACGTAGATTTACATGTGAAGTTGCTACCCGGAAGCTAATCCGATCATAAGATATTAAAAATTAACATGCAAAGACCTAATTTCCATGGTAACCTCTTATGTCAGATATTGTCGGAAGATTAAACTATGCGATCCGGTAAATCCAATGTCAAATGTCAAATAAGGGCTGATATAAAAAGTCTCCGCGATTTTTCCGTCTTCTTTTGAACTTCTTTTTGCAGCCTGCTCTTTTCAAATGATTCCAAACTGCCATGTGGTTGATGTTTAATGCCTCCGCTATTTCCTAGCAGCTTGCATGCCGGTCTTGCTCCACTAGTTGCGAAATTTCATCGCCGTTTTCAGTGACTGTGGGGTGTGTCTTCGATATTGGTAATTACGAAAGGGAATCGAACAAACCATTCGTGGATCCTCCTTTCACTTCAGCATTCCCATAGGGCACTTCATAATCTTTTTTCTTTTCGCAGCGTTTTTACCTTTTTCATAGTAAAAAAGTATCGCATATCGCATTTCTTCAGATATTTCACTCATTTTCAAATCAATATAACTTTTTATGCGAGCAAAGAATTAGAAAACTATCTGCACAAAAAATTTAACTTCACATGTCACCTTTCAAGTACATGTTCGTTTAAGACAATCAAGCATCAACACTAGTCATCAAATCTAGTCGCAAAAAACCGCGGAGACATTTTATATCACCCATTAGTTATTCTCCATCATAAGATACTAAAAAACACACCATCTTGCTCTGTGAAAGCTTTTCAATGAGAAGCCGTCGGAAAATGAAACCTATATATGGTTCAGAGACAATACACTAAATCTACATTCGGTACCTTTTTCCATCTTGGGATGCTTAAAATTGCACCGTATTGCTAGGTTTCGTGAGAACATTAGTTGAAGCCGGAATATTAGACCTATATGACCCAAATACATTACATTAAATTTACGCGTCAAATTGCTAAACTAAATCTATTTCCATCGTAAGATACTAAAAAAAACTAAGAACGTCTATATAGGACTGATGTTTAACAAATGTTTCCATCCGATTATTTGATACTCCAAAATACTATCTTTCAGTGGCTTTTCTGAAGCTGTATTAAAACGCCAAACTTTCTTTCGTGTAAGGCAAGACCTTTTCAACCAAGAACTTTACATGGAGGGTGGTTGTAAAAACTTTCAGCTAAAACCCACATACTAAATTTCATTATGTCAATGTGTTGAAATTTGTGATCTGTTGCCTATAAATACATAGAAAGGCATCAAACGGTTAGACAAACAAATCTGCATAAATCGATTCGGGAAAGATGACATAAATGTGGGCAAACTTTACATGTGTTCCTACCATAAGTAGTTTAGAGTGCTGTAGTTAAAGAAACGTTTTCTGAAACAGACAGCGTAATAAGCTGATTGGGTTTACCATCAAAGTACTAGACATAGTACTACCAAGCATAAAATATAATACTATACCTACTTAAGTACTACTTAAATGAAGCTTTAAGGCCAACCTTTTTTTTTTAACTTTTTAAAGTTTTCTGAACTAATTTTGTTATATGGGGACGAACTTTCTTGTACTGAAAACTCGCGATATAATCACTTATGGCGTATACCACCCCTGTGCTGTTGCAATTGGTTCAATTATTGTTGAAAAGCACCCCTTAGTGATGGTTTCATATCATAGTACACGACGCTCTGCCCACTCTCCCGAATATTTTACTACAAACCTTCGTCATTGAAGATTGGTAGAATAAAGTAATTACGTTAATTTTAGCTTAAAGAAATGCTTGAAATATTTATCATCATTTTCTTTTGCTTTCTTTTCACGTATTTTTCTTATTTCAGGTGAATCTTCTGCCTCAGCGGTTACATCGTCAGCGTCGGTTACAAAAAAATTTTATTCAGCTTGTAGCCTAGCTTTAATATTTGGTTTAATAATGATTGGGGGCTATCGTACATGACCAGCTTAGATGTCTACAGTTCTCTAAAGTGAAATAGCGAAAGCGATAACACAACAACAACAACAAAAGACAACATCTGCCAACCCTTAAAAAAAAACAACAACAAAAATAAATAAAAAGTAAAATCATTAATATGAATATACATGTGCAACAACAACAAAATATTATTAAAAATATTTATTAAAAAAAAAAAGAAAAAAGAAAAACAAAATGGAAGAAAAGAAAAGATAACATAAAAACTAAAGTGAAAAAAAAAAATGCAACATGATTAAATATCCATAAACAAGAATTACTTATTACTTAATGCAAATCAAACAAAACTACATTAAAATTAAAAACATATAATATAACGTATTCAGGCAGATTTTAAATTTTTCATTTATTTACTTATTTATTTATTTACAAATTATTGTTTACATTGTTTATATAGTATATAAGAATTCATTCGAAAAAAAAAAGAACAAAAACAAAAACAAAATCCAGTCCATAAATATTCATATGTAAGTCAGAATTTTTATAAGCATTAAAAAGTTCGTAATATAATTTGATCTCAAAAATTTTTCCTATATATTTTTGATTGGTGTAAACAGTTGTCGGATCGAATTAGCCATGTCTGTCACTCGGGAGAGGAAACTGCAAACTTTTTCTTCATTTTTAACGAGCATATGGCCTCAAAATTTGATATCTATCTACTTGCATGCATTAAGGAGTAAGGAGCAGTGTTGCATTGTCACAGTTTTTAAGAAAAGGTTTTTTTTCACAGTTTTTTGAGTAATGACATTTGGCAGCCCTATTAAGCGTATTCTTAAGTATTCAAAAAACATATATATATATATTTTTCTGAAAAATATTAAAAACTGACAACATCGGGGCCTTTCTTGCGAGGCAGTATTAATTTAAGACGATTAAGGCATACAGCGTTTAAACTTGAAATAGAAAACAAAGAAAAAAATCATTTAATTCCAATGCTTACCTGTAGGTAGGCATTGCTAGGCATAGTTATTGTCAAAATTTCGAATTTCGTTCACATACTACCACACAATTACGTTCAAAAAAGCAATTGTTTTGGGCATTTACAACTTTGCCACGCCTACAATTGTCTTTTTATGTCATTTTTGACTACTCAAGGCATTGTTTAACCTAATAAAAGAAAAAATTGACTTTTTGAAAAATTTTCAGTGGCCTTGACCCTTAAGCAAAGCGTACGTTATATGCATCTGGGTAAGCTATCCTACCAGCCCTAAAGAGAGTCTCAATTACTGATATCTAATCTTTGTACTTCATAAACTGAATTAATGCACATTGGTCGGCAGTTTTCGTATTCCATAACCAGATAAGGTTTTGGTGATGATAACTAAGGATAAAGGAGCCTTTGACACTTCACCTGTTCCTGAAGAATTAATTATTGCTATCGGACAATCTGCTCTAATAAGCTATTCAATGTCGTAAGTGACTACCACTTAAGAGCACAACTAACGAAAGCTTGGACTATCCCTTTTACAAATTTTTGAACTCTGCAAGCATTTCCAATAAAATTAAAATCGCGGTAAATGTCTATTATTTCAAGGGCGAAAAACCACTGTTCAAATGTTATAAGTAGCTTTCATTAGAGAGCAGGATAACCATTGCTGGGATAACCGATTAGTATTTCAAAACCGAATACTACTAAAATGTGAAAGGTTCTTAGCGGGTGTTATAAAATAAAAAGGGCTATCAAATGATGTAGATGTTCATTACATAAACTCCTCAAGACCACTTTTATCAGATGACACTAAATGCTATCTACGACCGGATAAACGGTGTTACTGGCCACTATTTAAGACAGTATAACAATAAACTTTAAATGTACTAAGCGACTGGAATTGAAAGATCGAACAACCACTTCTAATGAAATCAAAAGACAGTGAATGCGTACTATTTCCAGACCGGATAGTTGCTAGCGAACTGCCAACGAACTGCCAACGAGCTGCCATGCACTGTAAGTCACTACTGCTGAATACCGACTAATCCCTTCTAAAAAGCCTTCAAATTTAACAAGCGTCTGCCATGTGCTGCAAGGGGTTATTACTGAAGACCGACTAATCCGTTCTAAAAAGTCTTCAAATGTAATAAGAGGCTAGCAGTAGAACATCACACAATCACTTCTAATGAGATCAAATGACAGTGATTGCGTACTATTTCCAGATGTGATAGTTGCTAATGTACTGCCAACGAGCTGCCATGTACTGCAACTGGCTACTACTGAAGACCGACTAATCCCGTCTAAAAAGCCTTCAAATGCAATAAGCGGCCGCCATGTACTGCAAGTGGTTATTACTGACGACCGACTAAACTGGTCTAAAAAGTCTTCAAATGTAATAAGAGGCTATCAGTAAAATATCGGATAATCGCTTCTAATAAAATCATATGACAGTAAATGGCTTCTATTTCCAAACCGAATAATTGCTAACCAACCAATTGTAAAAAAACCTGTCCAGGCGATAGGCATCTCTTGGGGGAACACGGGAAACAGCTGGACAACCGGTTCTAATAAAATCAGTCAGACAGTCAATGGCTACTATTGGAAGATCGGATAACTCCTCTTGATCATGTACCAAAAGATGTAAGTGCTATTATTCCCGAAAAGGCTAATCAATGCCAATGAATTTTTAAATGTTTTAAGTGCTTATTTTTAGAAGGCAAGATAATCCTTGCAAACGAAATCAAATATTATAAATAGTTGTTATGGGTCTCATATTTTAAAATCATTTTGTCCTTTTTTTTTTTTTTTTGTTTTGATTGTTTTCACTTTCATCGAATCATTTTCTGATATGAACATATATATAAATATATATACGTATAAACAAACTTCTCTTCTATCTTTCTCTAAAAAAAAAAAAAATAATAAAACAAAAAAAACAGAAATTCATTTAAACTGTTTCCATAAACACGTAACCAAATAAGTGAATAAAACAGTTCTACATTTTAAATGTTAAGCTCGGAAATACTTGTAAATTATGTTGAATAATCCAAAGTAAATAAATTTATAAAAATTATAAGATAAATAAAGTTAGTTAAATATATTTAAAAATTTCGTATATATATATATATATATATATATATATATATACATAAAAGAATTCGTAAAAATAATAATTACATTATGCAAAAAAAAAAAAAAAAAAAAAAAGAAGGAAAATTAAAAAAGCAAAAAGTAATTGATTCCCAAGAAGAAAATGCATTTAATTTTGGGCTTCATAGAACATACATTAAAACAAATGAACCAAAATACAAATAAAATATTCATGAGTACAGTAAAGAATTAAAACAATTTTCAATGTTTATAAATGAATGAAATAAAAAGCTCTTAACACAATTTAAAAAAGCAACCAAAAAAAGCTTATATTCGTCTCATGACGAATTTTGAATACCCATCACCTAAGGTAAACAAACATGTACAGTGAAAATCGTCCAAGTTGTCCGTAAATAATGGGAATACCTAAGGGAAAGTGTGCAGAATGTTTATGTAGTCTTACAAGTCGTTCGTAAATTTTTTTAATTCCACGTACTTAGGGGACATGTGGTAGGTTATAAATTGCTTTATTCATAACCTAATCCTACTAAACTCAATGGTGAGGTTATGTGAAAAGAACAAAAGAATTACGATATAATTTACGTAAGAAACGTAACTGTTACGTAACTGTCGCGTATGAGGTCGATGACGTCGCGTCCATGCCAAAAACCCAAAAAATAAATAGCCAAAGCAAAATGTCGGGATACGCATGATTTCTTCATCGAAGTAGGTCTGAATCCTGATTTGGTCAACCAAGGCAAAGGAATGACGTTCTGAATGAATGCTGCTTGTCAAGTCGTTGCAACGTCGCAATTATTGGAGAAAAATGTGACAGAGAATCTAATCAATGTTCGAGCTTTGTCAATGTACGCACAAACATAGGCATGCAACGCAGAATAAGTTAGGCAGGCAAATACAAAATGACGTCTCTTGGACAGAATAAGTATTCAAAGTGTCAAAGTAACCGATCAAGGGGCTATGTTCTGCACTACAGCCAAGATTAGATTACAATTCGCGCGATGGAAGTTTCTAGACCTTATCTGTGGAATCTCGACGGGTTCGGATACTCAAAACAAAAAGCTGACAAAAGTTTCTCGAACACTTGACCGTGGCCTGCAAAGGGATTGTCCCCCAATCAAAGTTTTTAATAGAGCTACTCGGCTTCGTCAGCCTTCTCGTCCACGTTTCCTGCAGTTTCCCGCACGTATTATAACACTCTGTCGAGAATCTTCGTGGCTTAACCGCCGTGTCTGCCTTCGGAACATGTTGCCGATGTTTCCATTATCACGTACACAAATGATTGGCCATTTTTTTCTTGCTTCGCCCACACTGATTCTTAATAGTAATCCATCGGAGTTGTTCAGAAAACCTCTTCTAAATGGTTGATCAAATATAAAAACAGATAACTCTGGGAATTGACATAAATAATTCAATGACGATTTTCGGGTTATAGGATTTTGACACTTATAAGGCTAAGGATCACACCCTGTTTAAGTGCTCTATCTCAATATTTGCAACGGTGAAGCTTATAAAATCAAATTGAAAAAACTCGGACGAACGCACGGACGGACGTCCTCTCAAATACATATTCTCGGATTTATGTCTTCCGCGCAGATCTAATACAATTACATGCCTAGGTGATGGGTACAACGGGCAAAGGCTTACTATAGATATACACACATTGAAAGAGTGTGGAATTATTTAGTATTCATAAGAACTAAGTTCATATTATGTACATACCTACATTTACATAGTCATGCGAACATTTACACACACACACACACACACACACACACACATGCATACAAACTAGCACACATATAAATAAAGAATTTTATTAATATAAATAAAAACTCTAAAAAAAAAAAACAAATTTAATAAACAAAAAAACAAGCTCAATATTTTTTATTTTATTCGGAAATCGGTTTCTCTCATATAGATGAATGTGAAGCTGTTATAACGAAATAATAATGTCGTAGTTAAGACGCGACACTTTTCCAGAAAATTTGCTCAAATATCGGACGTGCTTCGAAATTATATTAAAAGTCATTCTTAAACCCTACATCAGTAGCGGAACACTATAGTGGGGACACGGCCCAACAGTAAATATCCTACGCCACTTAATACAATTTTTCATATAACGACTTTTTAAAACAAGGTGTCGTATAGGCCGTGGTCGAAAAAGTGGTCCGATCCAAACCATTTTCAATTTTCGCCCTTGGACAAAACACAACAGCGTACCAAATTTCATCAAAGTAGCTTAAAAACTGCTACCCATAGGTTAAATAGAAAAATATGGACAGACGGAGAGACAAGCTTAGATTAATTCAGAAAGTGATTTCGAATCGAAAGTATAATAAAAGAAATCAGAAAGTGTCTCTGAATATTAAATGAAAGATTAATGTACGTAATGATTTTTTATTTTAAATAAAGACACGTAATTATAAAATAGTACGAAATTTATTGTAGCAGATATGACATTTCACACTACAAAAATAGTAAAGAATTTTTTTCAATTACTTTTACCATCTACTGCCCAGATTACCATTTCAACTATCATAAGAGTGGAATTCAGTACACTGTCATCCAAAGCAGAAATCTCTTGATTGGAATACCAAACATGCTAGGGATGAGGTTTAAGCCTCAGGTCGGTTTTGTATAACTAATATTGTAGATGAAGAGGGACATTCATTGACGCTCTTGTAAGTGAGCCTAGGCCTTTTAAAAAGGAGCTCAGATCTCTGTGAATGCTTTGCTTTTAGATGAAAGTGAAATGTGGCCCAAGGGCTTTATTAATACTTCTGCAGCTCCGCCATTTTATTTTTCGGCAGTAAATTTTCTCTCTTCAATTCTTCAGATCTTTTAAAAGTTCATTATTTCGATTCAAGTTTACCCGAGTTTGTGTGATTTTGGGAAAAATAATATTTATAATACCTTTTCCAAGCTCTTAAAAATTGCTCGTCTGCTTGATATTTTAGGCTTTTTGCCAACAGAGTTTCAAGTTGAACAAATACCCAGAACTGATACTCCTTTAACACTAACATTTATCTCAAATGTGGTCTCGAGGATGGAAAATACAGTCAAGAAAACGAAAAGCATACTTATTTCACTTCAATGCTGCGGTCTTTCTTTAACCATTGCTAGACATTTCAGTAATGGCTAAATTGAAACAAGTTTCCATTTTTGATCATCTGGGCACATAAATAGTCCAGGAAACACATACAAATCAAATTTTACTGTATTTGAATATTAAGAGTTCCAAAGTTTCCACCATTGATTCTCGTATGCAAATCTCTCAGACTTTTTCACCGATTTCACTACAAAAATTTCCTTCCATCCTTTTCATGGTCAAAAAGTAAGTGTAAGCCACAAAGAAATTCTCTCTTCGTTATCAATCTATCTCTTGAGGTGATTTTTGTAAGCATAGCATCTTTAATTTAAATTAAATTTCCACAATTTCATTAGTGATAGATACGTTAGCAGTTTGTAAACTTAAAATCGCATAAAAGCATTTTTTGACTTACGTTTTGACGGTCAACAAAAATTTTTTAAAGTAAAACTTCAAACAACAAATCTCTCAAAACTTTTTCAAAAATATTGCCAAATACCATCAAAAGGTTTTTATCACACACGCGACAACAAACAACAAAAGAAAAAAAAATCTTTTTCTTTATGCACCAGTACTGTAGAAGTTCTTGTTCAATTTTTTTTTTTTTTTTTTTTTTTTATTAAACAGTTTTGGTATGAATGAATTTCCTATTGTGCAGCCTTATAAAGTTTCAAGTTTTGGTTTAAACGTAATGCAGCTTAACTATATAAAATTAATTTTTATTTGAAATAACTTTTTAAGGTAGGAATTCTTCTCAAATATTTATAATACATTTTAACAACCTTTGCGTTCTTCTATGCAACGGCATGCAGTTTTAGTTAAGAAGACAGAGACGAATGTAGATTTTGATGGACAGGAAAACTTGTTTGTTTGACATTTTAAAAAACTATTCCAAAGATGCGCACGCAACTCTTTTTTTACGCGGTCGAGGTGTTCCTTAGAAATACGTGTAAAAAATTAGCGTAAAAAGTACACGCGAAATACGGTAAATTTGGTGATATGTTCCAGAACTTTCAAAAATCGTTTAAGAGGAAAGAAGTCTAAATATTTTCCTAGCAAACCGTGCAAAAAAAGTAATAACGAAATCCATATTACATACTTATAGGACAAAAAAAAAATTACTATTAGTGTACAGAAAAAATCCAATCCGTAAGTATAAAATACAAAAATTTTAAGTAAAATTAGAAATAAAAACACGCTTTGACTGGACCAAAAGCACTATCATATAAGAATATGTTGCTCCATATTTTAAACGTTCGCGAATTAAATCTGCAGTTATCAACTGAATTTCGCCTTCTTCTGTTGCTCTATACAAAAGTTTTTGTGAGACACTGTCAAAATTGGAATTGAAAAAAACTTTTTGTTGAATTCGTTGTAGGATAAACAATTGGTGTAAAAAAACTGTAGAGAGCGGAGTTTTCGTCTAAAAAGATACCGTGTAAAAAAGAGTTTGGTGTACATGGTACATATATGTATAGTTGGATTTTAGCATATATATATATATTTTTCTTTTTCAAACGGATTACTTTTATTACCTACACAAACAGCAACAAAAAGCAATCGGGAGACAGGTATCAGGTAAGTAGCGCGTTGCTTACCATATCGCGGTTCTCAGTTTTTAGCTAAAAATCCTTGAATATGGATAAAGTGAAGCTGTTGCGGAACCAATCATCCTATGAACTTTGTTAGAATATTATAAATGATTTTAGAAAGCGCCTGAATTTTTTTTAGGCTTACTAAGATTCAAACTGTGACTTCTGACTAAAGCAACTTTTTGATTTATTGTTGATTGTCTCATATCCAAATGTTAGCAATGGAGCTAACATATAGGTTTACGTCAAAAGCATAGAAAAGCTGATTTAATTCCCCATAAAGACGAGAGTACAAGATGTGACACCTGTAAAGTTTTTGGGGGAATAAAGTCTGCTGCGAGGAGCGTATCCCATTTCGGGTTCGCACATGCTGCCTATAAGAGCATTCCGTCATTGATCGGCGCGACTTGTTCTTAAAAGCATTGTAGTGAAAACACAATAACGATTCCGATAAATTGACGTTTCTCTTGTTTGACTTTAATTCCATCTTTAACTCTGACTTTAATTCTGACTTTAATTCTGACTCAACTGAAATGTGATCAGTATCTTATATGATAAATTATTATGCTAGCTTAAGCAAAATAGTAGTTTTAAAATAGGTTATTACTAAAGTTACATTTAACGTGGGTTATAACTAAAGTAGGTTATCTTAACTAGGTTATAGCTACGTTTACATTATGTGGAAAAGTAAGAAAGTGTAAACTTAGGATAAGTGATTAATAAGTGAGTAAGTCGAAGTAAGTCGATGAATCGATAATGCCACAGCATTCTTCAAGGATGATTTCGTTGAGTGGTCTAATCTTACTTATAGAAGGTTATTTTTCGTTAACGTTCGCACTAATCGCGCTCTTCATTTTCACGAACGACCAAAAGATTGGCGTAGAAATGATATAGAGGGAGCGGAAAATTTTTTTCATTATCTAAAAGAAAGTTTTTAACCTAATAAACTATGTGAAACTTTGTGCACAGAAGAGTTATTGACATTTTGAGACAGCCCATGTCCCACGGGCATTGGCCCACCCAACATACGTCAGTTGCTGAAGTGAAAGGAGAGGTGAAAGAAGTAAACGTTAAGAAATCCCCTGATTAGAATGGCGTAAGTGGTATAACTATTAAATCTTTACTATGTGTTAGCTTCTCATCTTCTTAGAATAAATTTTTGACGATATCGTAAGATTAAATTGCGTTCCAGCTCAATGGAAATTGCGCAGAAATAATCGTTTTGGCTAAACTTAATAAGCCAGAGAATGTTGTAAGCTGCGAAAACTCCTGCCAACTCTAGAGTAGAAACTTTTTATTCCTAACCATCAATTCAGTTTCAAAACCAAACCATGTCATCGTGTTGCTTCGCACGTCACAGAAGTTACTGAAAGTAAAAGTTATTACGAGGATTTCTTGGCGCAAACAAATTTTTCGATAAATTTTGGCATAAGGGGTTACTTGCCCGAAGAGAACTTCATAAATATGATACACCGTTGGAGACATGATCGATCAAGGATTCACGTGATATTAATTTCATTTGTTCGTAGCACTTGGTTCAGCCACGGTGGCTTACTTACTGATTGCCACTATATTAATTCATACAACAACAAACAAAACTTTCAAAGTATCAAAAAAAGTGCTCACCTAGAAAGTTTCATAAATATGATGCGTCCATAGAAAGGTTATTGATCAAGGATTCTGGCTATATTAGTTTCATTTGTCCGCAGTGCTTGGTTTGATCAGAGTGGTAAGTAAGTTTTGCCTTTTTCAGCCGCGTATTTAACATAACATAAAATCTTTTTCATACCAGGTTTTAATTAATATTTTGGTTATAATACTTTCTAAAAAAATTCTCGAAAAAGTTATATTTTAACTAAATTTTGATTCAAAACCTTCCGAGACTTCGTTTAACAGAACTCTGTTAACGGCTTAACAAAGCTCAGTTAAAATTTTTGGTTTATGTCATTGCTAGTTAAATTTAAATATAAATTGAAAGGGCAGTATCCCGAATATTCAGATTTTTCTGATCGCTGACAGTATTTTAACTGCAACTTACGCTGATTACACACACATCCTATTTCCTACAAACTACAAATTCATCTTGCTAAGCACACGGAATATCAATATAAATACTAACAAACCTATTCACGTTAAAGAAGGTTTCTTATCCGCATCAGCAGCCGAGTAGACAAAGTATCGCGATTAACAATTCAATGGTCAAGGACTCGAATCTCAAGTGCTGTGAACTTTTCAATACAGACGAGCGCATGATCTCAGTTATCCGGCAGCCTTTAACTCCATACTTTATAGATTAGTTAGATGGAAGATCGCTTACCCTGCAATGGATTTTGAATGGCAATAACATACCTGTGTAAAATATCTTGGCATATTAACCAACCACCAGTATGGGAAAATTATATAACAGCTAAACGCCAATAGCCTGACTTAAAAACCAGAAGACTCTATTGACTAACGCGTCCACAATAGCAACTTAATCTAGAAAACAAATGCATTTTATAAAAGAGTACACTTCAACCTATTTGGAACTGTGGAACCAGTAAATCTAATATTGGGACATCCCAAATATATCAATGCAAAAACAACAAAATCTGATAGCGTGAATTTTCTTTTTTTTTTGGAGTAATAACGTAGATAAGAAGATTGAAGAGGCACTTAACCATAACCCTTGCTTAATAACCTTTTCGAAAAAGTTGCCAAAAATAAGTCCAAAAATACGTCCTTCTGTGCTGCCACTTAAAGACTCCTCACGAGAATCGAGTTGGAGACGCGGTTAAATCTTCACGATCGAAGATTGGGCCCGCCGTTTGTTCAAGGTTTCTTGCAAGAAAATTTATATTTTTTTTCGGGCATTTAGTGAGAAGACTTTGTTTACTTAATTATTCGCCTAATAATTCAAAAGGTCAAGGTTTAGATTTGGTTAACACTAAGTGCTAGTTCATTAAGTACCGTTGTATTCCATTGGATTATTTGAGAGAGAAAAGAACAAATTGAGTGAAAGCTTTAGCTAAGATTAGGCAGTTTCAAGTGCCTCACCAGAGTTTTAATTTGCAGATGAAAAAATTCAACTAAGATTAGGAATATACCAAATGCACGTTTAATCAGAAAAAAGAAAAAATCAACCGCGCCTACTCAGTATTATAGAACATGAAGATTTATGTATGAACATGACATGAAGATGGGTGTAAAAGATTCGGTCACCACTTAGTATATTTTTTTTATTTATTTTCTTTTTTTGTAATATATATGTTTATGCGTAATAGTCTTGTAAAATATTACTGTTTCATTGCTTCTTCTTTCCTACCAAAAACAAAAAAAAAATTGTCAAAAATATATCGTTTTTAGCTGCTGAACAGCGTGGTAAAATCGAATAACGTTACCTCTTAAATTGACTTAAGAGATTTTATTTATTTTAACTCGTCTTGTCGCTCATAAAATCGAGAGCCCCGCGGGTGTCTGTACACTTACGTCTTTGACTGTATTGCGGATAAATTATATACGTATAAAAAATAAAAAATAAATTCTTCATATTTGCATGCATTTCGAGGCAAATATAAAAGCAAGTAAAGATCATTACGTAAAGGACAAGTTTTTCAATTTTGTCACATTTCTCGGTAATTGAATTCGAAAAAGACTATCTGAACTACAGGCATACACAAATGCTTTCATCGTATTAAAATCAAGTGATATACGAATTTTTTTTATACTGTTTTTCTCAAGCCAAGTGATAGATATATTAATATATAGGAAGAAGAATTTTTTGGGGATCAGAAGGAAAAATTTTCGGATCATCTCAGTTTTCGAAGAAAATAGATATAATATAGCGATTATTTTCTAAAATTCTAATTATATAACACTTGCAAATACTTAGAAACTGAATTAATATTTAATCCATAATTTCTTGATTGTATAGAAAAATACGGTTTTTTGAATTCAAAATATTAGGAATTAAGTGTTCATCAGAGTTGCTTGAAGATTTGTGGTAGAAAGAAATAAAATTTGACTTAACACACATACTTGGATGTTGAGTGTCCAAGATTCACCCTAAAGCTTAGATAGTTTTCTTATTTGTTACTTACTTTCCATAACCGCACTTTCATTTATATTTCCTATGAGTTTGTTTGCTCAAATAAATGACAATGTCGGATGATATGATATAGGAACACATATACACTTAGAGTTACGCTTACAAGAACGCACACAAGCACACAAGTACACAAGCACGCACATATATATATATATATATATATGCACACACACACACACACACTAACGCTTGTACACACACTAACGCTTGTACACACACACACAAGCACAAACATACGCACATACACAGAATCGCACACATGCACACAAGCATATACACACGCATGCACACTTGCTTAAGATAAACGTATATGAATAAAAGCAAATACAACAAGACAGTTGATAAACGAAGTTTTTAGACGATATACAATTGTGTTGTATTGTTGACCATAAAAATTTCATCAAGCGAGAAGCAATAAAATGAAAATTCAAATTAGATTTGTGTTATCAACACAACAACAATAATAATAACAGCAACAACAACAATTGCAGCAAGAACTACAAACAAGACAAAATTTTGACATATAAAACGATATATATGAGCATACGTATATATATATATATATATATATGGGTATTTATATTTGTCTTTTTAAAAGTGTTCGCACAGTTGAGTCCTTCGTTTACATTATTATTACATTTTATTCAGTCAATTCAATCTTGGAGAAAAGTTTCTCAACAAAGGATGACATGTTTTTCGTTTGATCAAAGACCGTAAGGATTTTACAGTAAATCGTAGATTCAAACATTTAACATTTAACATTGACTTTAATCTTGGGTTATAACTTAAATTTTCGTTTCATAATTCAATAAACAATTTCAGGAAATCATAGCATATTCTTGTAAGACGATCTCAACGATGATGTGTGAAATAGTAAAGGGAACAAAAAATATGTTGTTTGCAAGCCACAAGTAAAAGTTTCACAATTTTTGAACACAAATTTTCATAAAGTCAATAGATTTCCCTACGTACATGCAAGAATATATGTATATACGCGCAACTAAAAGTTGACTTATGTGCATGCGTTTGTATGTTATGTACATATATATATACGCATGAAAAACGCATAATTTTTAATCTTCACCATCTAACTTACAGGTTACATCAGGTATCTTGGATCGAAGCGATTCTTACACATAAAATATAGTTAATGTCGCATTACCCGAGCGGCTAGGCATCACCCTACGCAAAGCAATGATAATATCCGTTAGTTAATTTATCCATGTGCTTAATGTACAAATCTTACTGCATCTAGACTCCACTTCCTCACGGCTATAATGAGTGCTCAGTCGTTGGATACATATCCATTCTCTGCCTACTGGGTTTCCTTGGTGGGTCTTCGAGGGTGTCGGGGGCCGTCTGCGTGCAGCCTTCCTCATCAATGTAATCAGCTACTCAGGAGGTCGAGTACACAACCGATACGTTGTCGAAAAGCTAACGATGGTGGATGTCTGGCGTAGCTGGGTTGATCACTTCTCCTAGCACAAAAAAAACCAAGGGGTGGCTTTCCTAGAAGTATGGAAAACCCAATTCAAGTGTGAAATTACGAACATAATGACACGTGCATGCCGATAATTTTAAAAAATACCATAAACTACGGAGTCCGTGGAGGTCAGATTACCCGCTCACAAAGTCACGAGTTTCCTGCTTAGGCGGGTAGAGGTGACGGCATTGATCGAACTGCAGATTAGTGCATGCCTTTTGAATACACGAATATATTGACATACCATGTGGAAGCTTCAGTGGAAGCTTGTATGAACGATCACATTTTGCATGCAGAAGGCTAGCCAATGTGTGAAGTGTTACCGCTTAATTGCGGCCCTTCGGGGAGTACTCGTAGCGGCTGTGATTATCTCGAAATGCGGGGTCATTAAATAATTAGAGGTGTTTGATAGGCCTCGTCCTATCCAGAGGGGAATGTTTGGACCATACCTAATTCCATTGCTTGGAATAAGCCATCTCTCCTGCAGGATTGCCTTGCAAGGCTGAATTCAACTGTACTAATTGCCAATAGTCCTAGGGAACTCGTCTGATGAAGACTTCAGGCCAGGTGCAAACTGGAGACATCGATATAAGCTGAACACATATCCACTAAACTGGGGCCACTTCTTATCTCTTTATGCCTTTCCCCACTGAGGTTTGAACTCGCGAACACGGCTTTCCTAATCTCACGATTGTTGATCAATAAAATTCGTTTTTATAGTCGCCACATGTATTATAAATCGTATAGGATTAAAGCCTTAAGATGTTTGGCCAACTTTCGTAAATATCATATGGAAATGGAAATTATGTCCAAGTTCAGTATTCAGTAGTGAAAACACAATAAATTTTCCGATAAATTGACATTTATTATAATTCTCTTGTTTGACTTTAATTCTCACTTTAATTCTGACTCAACTGAAATGTGGTTAGTATTTTATATAATAAATTATTATGCTAGCTTAAGCAAAATAGTAGTTTTAAAATAGGTTTTTACTAAAACTACATTTAATGTGGGTTATAACTAAAGTAGGTTATCTTAACAAGGTTATAGCTAGATTTACATTATGTGGAGATATAAGAAAGTGCAAACTTAGCATAAGCGATTAATAAATGAAGTAAATCGAGTAAGTACAGTTCAATGAAGTTGCTTGACGAATTGTCAGTAAATGTTGTTGAATCAAAATGTAACGGGTATGTTGAATTTGATCATATTATATGGAGCGATGTCTAGTAAATGGAATGGTGGCGTATTTCGCTAACAATTGGTAGTTAAGTTAAAAGACTTCTTAGACTTCTGCCTGTTTAATATTTAAAATAGAGTGAGAGTCAATGAATCGATAATGCTACATTTAATCTATGGCTGATCGAAGTTAATTAAGGCTTCAATGTCATTGACATCACTTTTTTGGTAAATATAAGGATCACATACGATCTCGTTATGTCTGTGTGAAAATTATGTCGCCTTATTAACATTCGGGAGGATTACGCATTAACCTATAGAAAAATGTTTTAGAATTAAAAACAAAATCAAGCCATTCCAAATTTTTGTAAATATCTTCAAACCATGGTTGGTCAATGTTGAGATGACATTTGACAGATAGATAGAAGAAGATAAAACCCCTCATTGAATGTCTGTTGTGGATTTGGTGACTTATGAAAATGTCTTGAAATAGACGTTTGTTATATATTGAGTTTTGGCCTTTCGTTGAGTCTTCCCCAAAAACACGAATAAAGATCGCGATAGCATGCTTATGGAACCTTTACCGAACTAGTATTTCTAACTTGGTCTCATTGCCGCAAAAGAAGCTACTTTCTTAATAAAAAAAAAAAAAAAAAAATACGACAATCACATACGAATATTTCATATCTGCTATCTTAACCTACCCACCGAAACCATTTCCGGCACTCCATAAATGATCGCGGTCAGTTTTTTTCATTTTTATATAAGGATCCCCTATGGAAATTTTTATGGTTTCGTCTGTTATATTTTATATAACCAGTGATGAAGGTAAAAAGCATCAATTTGTTAAGTTTTTGAAAATAAGGTGTTCTTAGCTTACGTTGCGCTGTCGGCGTGTCCCTTGAGCGAGTTGACCCATTTTCTATGCAGCCTGTATGCAAGTTCAGATGTTTGAAGGCTATATTTTAGTTTTTTGCAACTGGGAAAACCTTTTTCATAAACTTTAAGTACACGGACAGAGAGACATGCTCAGGTCGATTTCGATTTAATACGAACATGAAGGTTTCTTCTAGGCACGGCAAACGTTTTGATAAAATGAATACACCTCACCACAGCTTTGGTGAGTGGATATAAAATATAAACAATTTTGATGAAATTCCCAAAATTTAATTCTCCTTTGTGCCGGAGTTGTACTGGAACCCTCAAGGGAATTATTTGAACGTGCGTTTGAATTAAATTATTGTTATTACATGGAAATATCATTCGTTATACCTTACACAAGTTGTAGTACGAGGATATACTAAGTTTGTGCGGATGTATGCAACACCTAGAGACCTAAGATAAGCCCACCTCTCATTATGCCAATCGATTCAAAATTACTTTCTGATGCGGTATAAACTTGTCCGTCCGTCTGTCTATTTCTTTTTGTGTATTCGGCCTGCGGGCCGCAATTTTTGAGATATTTTGATGAAATATTTGGTTCATTGACGTTTTTTGGCCCAAGCATGACTTTTTCGGCAGCTTTCTTCGTAACGCCTTATTTTCAAAAGTCGATACAGATGTAACTGTAACGTTAAATGGGGTGTTTTCCACTAGTGTTTGTAGTTTTCACTTACAGTTACTTCAAATGCATTTTTGTAAATTTTGGAAATTAAAGAATTTCCATGGACAGCTCTATATAGACTATCGTTGTTGTTTTGTTAGTATTACTTCTATCACACAAACTGCACATTCGTCCAATTTTCTTCGTAAATTCTTTAAGTTTTGGAACACTTCTATAGGAAATAATAAAGTCAAATACATTAAGAGTCCCGTTACTTCTTTTCATACCAAAGATATAATTAAATTTCGTATAATCTGATACTGAGTACTTCTCTAAAATGTCGAGAGGGATTTTAGCCTTCGCTTAGTATACAACGGTCCTTATCCGAGTGGCATATCAACAGCGAATAATATCTCGTTCTTCTTCCGTTACCGAGTTATGCTTGCATATATGCATACTTACATACCTACTTTTACTTAAGATACACACACATACACACATTGAATAGTATTTGTGGAAAGACGAGAAGGGAGATAAAAAGGAAATTCCTCGTTTGTATGCCTATAATTGTTAGGCAATTGAAACTAATTCATTTACCAAAGTCAGACCAAAGTCTTTGCATTTAAGCCAACTCATAAAGGGCGTTTGTAGACAGGTGAACTGTTTGGATCCTCCTTTATGTATATATGATAAGGTGTTTAGAGCAGACGAAATATAAAACCAAATGTCTATCATTTTAAGTTTATATATAATAAGTTCTTGGTTGCATGTAACAGCATATATATATATATATATGTGTGTAGGTGATGGGTGTTCTAGCCTGCGGTCTTGTTTTGATTTTATTTTACGAGTAACTGTGCATAACTTTTCGTGGTTTATTGTCAAATATTTTTCGACGAAATCAACACTAAAACTTTTCTTTCATGCCCGTCTATCTTCCTCTCTTTTGCTTTTTAAATCTTCACTTTTTATAGTGCTTTGCTTGAGACGACAACATTGAGAAATTTGCACGTATGTATGAGCATTTGAAATAAAACCACAAATTCTAATTTGTTGAAGTATATATGTAAGTCCGTGTCCGTGTATGTGCGTATGTGTGTGTGTGTGTGTGTGTGTGTGTGTGTGTAAGTGTATGGGTGCATTTATATACGAAAAGCTATGCATGAATATTTATTTTAATGCGGTTGCATGTTGACTGCATTTGAGAGTTTCAAAAAGTTAACATATAATATGGAAATCAAATATAAAATAAAAAATTTATAAATGCTTTTGTGTAACGTTACGATATTATTGAAAACGAAATAGTTTTCGTAGCAGCAGCAGCACCTAAAAACTAATTGACTGCGGTTAAATGAATTCTTTCTTCACTTTGCGGAAAATTAATCGTTATTACGATATGTAATTCTTTTACTCACAATTTTCCTTAAAAATCATTCTATTTTCCACCCCCCCCCCCTTTTTTTGCTTTTTTCAAAAGCCCTATGCATTGATTCGGAGTAAAGAACGCATTTCACTTAAGCCATTCTGTCCTTTAGAATTATAATTACAATCTCAAAATTGCTTCTACTATCTTACCAAGTCAAGTTCAAATATCAGGTAAAAACGTTCGTAGAGGACCATCCGCCCCTGTTATAATCCTCTTTTTGATCTAAAAAAGTCTTTCCACGCCTCAACATATATATACACGGCTACATCGTTGTCCTTGTGATACTAAAGCATGATCCATATAGAGGAAAAGCTCTGCAACTTCTATATACTTCTCCTGGGAGGTTAATTTCAATAATCAGCTAAGAAGGTTCCTAGATCCCTGCACAACCTATTCTGTAGATTTCTGTAGAAATACCCATTAAAATGCTAAAACATTATTCCTATACGATCAACTTGAAGTTCAAGAGCGACTATAGAGGTTCAATATAGGTCTTCTATATTTTGCTCTTTTCAGGCTAATTTGAATTATCAGCTATGAAGTCTCCTACATCCCTTTACAACTTATACGGCTACATCCCTCTTGAAATCCCCATTCTATGCGATTAATTTAAAGTTCGAAAGCAGTTACAGAGGTCCTTATACGTAGTCTGTATACCGCTCTTGACAGGTTAGTATCAATAATCAGATAAGAAGGCCCCTAGATCCTCCTACAATCTATTCGACTATATCCGGCCAATTTAAAAATCAAAAGTGGCCAGAGAGGTCCTGATAGGTTTTTTTCTATCTATTCCTTTTAATTTCAATAATCAGGAAAGAAGGCTCCTAAATCCCTCTACAACCTATTCCGCGACATCCCTGTCGAAATCCCCATTATAATACTAAAGCATTATCCCTACAGGAGCAATTTAAAAATCAAAAGTTATAAAGGTCCCTGTAGGTCTTCTGTATACCGCTCCCGACGGATCAATTCCAATAATTAGCTAAGTAAGACGCTTTGTTCTCTCTCCTATTCCTGTGGGAAACTTAAAGTTCAAAAGCGGCTATAGCGGTCTCTGTAGCCTCCGCTCTCAACAGGATAATTTCAATCATCAAGTGAGTAGGTGCTTTCAATAAAAGTTTTGACTATTGATCGACAAAATGGATTTTTACTGCAACTATTCCAAAATATCAAATAGGATGGTAGGAGCAGACTTGGATGAAATATGTTAATATAATCTTGAGCGCGGAGGAGTTCTTGTGTATACAAATAAGTTTTGAAGGTTTCTTTTGAAACTTTAAAGTTTTATTCAGAGAAATGAGCAGAAATGGGTTTATCGTTAACTATGACATTTTCCCATCGTTCAGACAATTTTCGAATTCCATTTCGAGGAAACTCTCGTCTTTTAATGCTATCCCTAAAGGAACATCGTTATAACAATCGAAACACCGTTCGAGCAAACAGTAAATAACATACTGAAAGCAGTGCTGACCGGAAGAAGTGTAAACCGGAAAAAGTAATGTTTACTGATAACAGCGGGGAAGGTAGAATATTCCAGGCTAGACCTGCAAACATTTCGTGAGCGAATTTCCCTATATGGAGCCGAATTCTCTCATACTAAAGACTCACTATGTCACGACTTTAGGTATATAAGCCTCACACTTTGGCGCAATTGCATCAATTTTTTGGACGTCGTACACCTTAGCGGTTTCATTTGGTTGAAACATTATACACCACATTAATACACCACGCCTAAGTGATTTCCTCAAATCGGGCCATCAAGGATATTCAGCCTCATTGTTGGTGTTATCGATTCGCATACTCCCTACCATCATTATTTAGGCTTTAAAGATTATAACGCATTCTCCGTTCATTGCTCATAAGGATTTAGCCGCGCTACCCTTTCAGAAAAAGTAAGGCTTCCGGCGAATTTGGTTTTTTTTTTTGCACAAAACTGCATCTACTCAAAGTTCCAAGAAACTATGTCTTGTACGCTTTAGTGTGATAATATATACTTTTGCGTATAGCTTAAAGACAGTGCTTTCAAATGAAGAAGTGATAGTTTTATTCTAGAAGAGAGAGAGGCTATAGTACCAATTACAATTATCAGACTGGACCCAATAATAAATTTTTCGCAAAAATTCTTTGTGAAAAATGTTTGGAATTGTGAAAGATTGAGGAAATGTCTTAAACCAACCCTTCTATATCTGCTATCATTTCTCTAGCCCTTTAAATGCCTTGTACCAATAACATAGTAGCATCTTCAACATTTGCAGTCCGTAAAAGATCTTTTGTAGCATTTGCTTCGATGAGCAATTTTGCATGAGAAAGAACACCTGAGATAATTTTTTTTTTATCGAAAAGCTCCAGGCAACCTGAAAAAGGTTATTTAAAAAAATAATAACTTTCTAAACATAATTTTATGTCGAATAGACGTAAACTCTCGGAAATAGTGTAAAAGTATTAACGTAGTGGAACGGCATCAGGGCGTTTTGTTTCATACAAGTATTTAAGTTGTGGTCAAACATTAGAGAAGCAACTGGATGCACGTCAAGAATATGTAGATGCATAATTGAATGACAAGACTGTTCGTTAAGCCCCCGTAAGCTTAATTGATATAAATATATATATAATGTTATTTTTCGATTTAGAATTTCAAGTTGGAATTTTTTTATCCATATATGAATTTATTTATTCATTCGTTATAAATTAACTATCACATATGGGAAAAGGATTAATTTTTGAGCAGAAAATGGATAATTCATGCGTTCTCTTTTTCCCATGTGTCCCAGAGATGCTATCTGGCAAGACAAAAGAATGGGGTTATTGCGATAGAAATTTGTTGTTGTTAGTTCGATTTAATATAAACATATATTTGAGTTACCACGCAAATCCCTATACAAATTTGACAACAAAAAAAAAAAAAAAATACAAAGAAAAAAATGGAAATATATGGAGATTTTTTTGTACAAAATTTCCCATGTAAGAGACATATACGTATGACAAACATCAGTGAAAAAATTTCAATATTGATTGACACAATTTTCAAATGCGTTGCTTCTAAACAATAAGATAGGAAGTGAAAAACTTTTATCATCCCCGGAGGCGAACGTTTTTTTTTTTCACTTACTCATATGGCTAATAATTTGGTAAAAAAAAGACTAATTGTCGCATAATTCTAAAGGTTTATCAGTTATTAGAGCAGAGAAATAATTGAGCAGACTATGTAAAATATTGTTAAGCTGTCGCCGATTTTCAAAACATCAGTCGGACTATTATTGTCTTTAATGATAGATTTTGCGAGAGCTATTATCAAAATAACCCGTGTATGGAGACGGAAACAAGGACATTCTTTATGCCATTCGCTAAAGCAAATATATGTGTTGATTAAAGAAAGGAATTGGACCGTGCAGGAGAGAACAATGACGTGAATCGCGACTAGTACCATTATATTAACTGGCCGAGGCGCGGGCATAAAAAACAACTAATCTTGACAAACGAAATTGGACTTGAGGAAGCAGAAGAGGACAACACATTGGTCTTGATCCATTCAAGGGAAGTTACAACATTCTCAGAGACAGCGATATGACAACAACGTCGATTACGAGAAGTGAAGACACGACTATGGTCCTGAAAAAGAGTTCGTAATGAATGTTTTGAAACAAACGATAATACCATAAAAAAGAGACTTCAACAAAGTTCAACAAACGGATCCCTTATAATGTGGAAAAAAAGAAATCAAAGTGTATATCCCCAAGCAAAACGATGATAAGGGGTTGGTTCAGGGAAACGTGAGCGAATCTCACAAATGAAATCACGGCGCTCTTAGACGGGAAAACATGAAAATGGATGTCTATATATGGAACCATACTTGGCAATGCAAGACCAGGAACGGGGCGAGCCTCATCATGTGTGACGAGAAAAAGACATTCAAGCAAGAGAAACCAGAACGACATTGTTGTCGACAAACGCCATTAAACTAAATAACAAAAAAAAAACAGTATAACTTGCCTCGCATGGACGAAGCTAGCAATCTCAAGGTATAGAGACAAAAGGGTATAACGCAAAAAACCGCTGTCTTCACAGAATCCTATCGAACATGTTCTTAGGCCGTACGCTTATTGTGCCAACTTCAAACATTGTGATGTCATGGCTTTTAAAATTTTTTTTTAACTTCCTATCAAATTTGATGACGTTGTTTAGCATACAAACAGAGAAAGATGGAGGAATTGGCCTTCTGGCTTGATTTTCATTGCAATCAGTGGAAACCGAGAAATCAATTTTACCATTTCAACGTAAAATAGCGAGAGCCCGCTGGGCAACCCTAGGAAAAAACATGCTAGGTAAGCAATGGTCGTTTCGTTTGCGTCTTTTTTTTTTAAGCTGAAGCTTGCAAGTAAATGTATCGCACTGTACTTCAAAAACTTCATTTGCGTCGTAGCTCGTAAAAAAAAAAAAATATATATAGGGTTCTTTTGTATAGTTTTTATTCCAGCAATGCAACCTTTGGGCATAAACAACTGCGATCAAAAGATATTTTCACATTTGAGTGCATTACGAACGCTGCAAATGCATTCGAATAAAATGGTTTATTGAACAATCTGTCGATAAGACGTGCGTTTGCTACGAGTTATCGTGGACGTGAATTTTAAGTCCCTGGCCAAATACCGCCACAAATCGGATGCACCAGCCTAACAATTAAAATGATAGTCGCTACTGTGTCATGGAATAAAGATAGAATCGCTCATATCGGTATATTGCAGACATATTTAACTATAATTTTAATTTTAAATGAGGGAAGCTCTTAATTACTAAGGTCCTCTACGCATACTTATTACCTACAGTTAAAGGATGAATTTTAAACTAATGAATAACTCTCCCCTGTGATGTGTTAAGAAGGTTCGGAATGTTCGAATCTTCAAACCTGATTGCCAGCTTTTTCGCATGGTTTTTAAGAATTCATACTCACGTAACAGTGCGCCGTAGACGAACTACACTTATCCAAATGATTTGCTTGATATATTCCCACTTTTAAAATTCACGGAAGATGAAGTATTCGATTCATTGTTCATCGTTGTTGTCATCCACTCTTTTTTCCCGCATGCATGGCTGAACTGATAACACCCGTAACGAATATATTTAATAAATGTACGTAGACAGAATACATTTTTTCATCATTGTGCCTCACAAAAACAGGACCAAAGGACGATGTTGATAATGAGAGCAAAATTCTGCCCGCAGTCTTCGAGCGGTTAATTACCGAAGGGCTTACCAAATCATTAAGCTCGGCCTTGGCCATAACTCAGAACGGTTTCTCGAAGACAAAATCAACGTCCACAAATTGATGAGGAATATATTTGAAGCTTTCCCAGGCAAACGGACGTTATCTATATTGATTTTTCAGCGCTGATGGAGGCTATTTGGCTTGTCTGATACCATGGTTTCGAAATTATCTATCGGACAGATGGCGTTAGATCGACTCAGAAAAGTGATTCTGAATCGATCGGTGTAATAGAGCGTGTATTTTGTATTTAGTATGCCCCATATCACAAGTGGTGTAGAGCATAAATATTTTTAAATGAAACTAAAAATATTGGAAAACCACTCAGGTTCGAATAGCAACAAAATCTATGTTTATAGTCGGTAGTTCACTAGTGCGTTTATCGAAAACTTTATATCATTCACGTATTTTAATATGTAATTATTTTAATATGTTTGTGATTTATCCTATAAAAGTTAATTAATTCAATTTTTCCCGCAAAATTATATATTTTACTATAATATTTGCCGATTGCTACACTTTTTTTTTTTTTTGCTATCGATAAAAACCTCAAACTGTACCGCAATTTCATTCAACACCAGAGTTGCAATACACATATAGAGATAATTTATAGAAATTGAATGCAAGGTCTTTTAGAAAAACATGTGAGCGGTTTTTTGTTTTTTTTTTTTTTTTTTTGAGGTTAGTTCGAATATTAATCTTCATTTTTGACGGTTATTATATCTGTACAAGTGTAACTGCGCATAAGTGAGCAGACGTGAGTGCACATACGCTTCCAACGTCTACAAAACATTTAGTGAAATACAATCACATAAATTGCTATATATGGTAACATAATGTGAATAATACTCATGCACACACATATTTTTAAGCATCTGTATCTATATTATGCATACATTCTTATGTATATCTATGTGGAAACGAAAATGAACATTTTCCCATATGAGCTATGGATATTTCACATATATGTCTAAATGAAATATTTGAGCACTAGTACAACAACAGTATGGGAAGAATCCATAAGCTTTTTTTTTTTATATAGTTAAAGTGATGATTACACTTAATTTAGGATATACGCAGAAAGAATTCATTGCAAAATCTTAACCCGTACATGGCGAAGAATCACTTTTCTTTCAATTCAGGAGAAAAAAAAGGATTAATGGACTGGCGATTAATATTGAGTTTATGAATGAGTTTGAAGCGTAGGTCCGAAAATTTTCCTATATGGTCTTTACTTTGACTTTCCACCTACATTTCAGGTGAACATAAGTAGAATCTGGTGTTCAGAAAGTTATTCACCTTTCTTTCTCGCAGATTTCCTTCCCGGATTCTTTAAGGGCTGTTCATAAAGTAAAAATAGGAATTTGTTTCGTATATTTTCAAACGCTATTTGCCAAAATCGGTGGGATTCTATTTAATAAATTTAGTCAAATCATTCGTCGTGTCATTGAAGCGACAATGGGACACTTCACGGTTTCCTTTTTGGTTATTTGTTTTGTTTGTTTTGAAAGAAAGAATTCAAAAGCTATTTCTCTTCCTCTGTCACTCTCTCTCTTTCTCTCTTTGTTTCACTTTGTGGCTCTTCATCTGTCTATCATAGTCTCTCCCTATCTCTCTCTCTCTGTGTTTTTTTCAATGGACGTAGTGGCAGCGTGCTGCGAATTAATGGCTCTACACCAGGTCCACTGGAACCTTTTCCGCATTATCTCGAGGTGGACTCTTGTACCTTCCTTATCCTTATTATATAGTTATTATACCATTCTACCTTCCCGGTCGTCGCCGGAGGTATTCAGCTGCCACCTCCGTGGGTCATTATATCGAAGCGCATCTTGCAAAAAGGCGGCGGATATCCTCTATCTTTCGGTGTTCAATAACATGGCCGTTAGCAAGTGGACTGGCGCAATTACTGCTTCCGGAGATCTGAAAAGCATGTTTCTCAAACTCATCCAAACCGAACAGACGTATCCTGTGCGTTGCGCACCTTCGTGGCGCAGGTCTCAGGCAATATTTGTTCGCAAATTGAAACGACACAAATAAGTCAAAAAATGTTCATGACTAATAAAACAGGGGCCTAGGAGGAAGCTAACTTTCCTACCCACTCATTGTCCTACGTGCAAGATGCGAGTATAGGTGCACCTTCCTTTCGAGTCGTTTTCCCATCGTTGCTGCGATTCCGTCAATATGATCTATCGGAGGGCAGTCCTAAGTCTGCAGACAATGCTGCGATTTCCTTCGCCAATAGCTATGTCCTTTTTGTCGCTCTGGATGCATAACTGCTTCTTCAATAGCAGGTCGATAGGTAACATTCCTGCTCTCTCTGTGCCTCTCTCTTTTTATGTGTCCATCCATCTATCTCTGCCTCTCTTTCTTTAGCGCTTTCTCTCTCTCTCTCTCTCTCTCTCTCTCTCTCTCTCTCTCTCTCTCTCTCTCTCTCTTTCTCCCCTTCTCTCTCGCGCTTTCTCTCTATTCCTCTTTATCTCTCTTCCTCTTTCTCACGGTCTCCCTTTCTCTCTCTCTTTCTTTCTTGACCTGTCTATCTTTCTCTTCTTCCGTCTCTCCCCCTCTTTCTTCTTTTATATACAATTTATTTCGTGTTTGAATATATAAATCATATGTACACATAATAGCCACTGAACAGATTTATCAGCACCGATTGTCGATGATAAGTAAAATTTTCTAAAGTTCTTGTAAACAATACTTAAAGTTTTTTCGTTAGGAGAATTTCGCCAATTTGTAAAATTGCGTTCGCATTAACCTCGAATATCAGGAGCATACAAAAAGCCAACCTATTTGTTTTCATATACATGAATACATGATGCACACGTTTTGTTCAAGAATTTGAAGTGGAAGGAAGTTTCTCAAGCATGTTTACTAAAATCTTTGTTTTACTTTCTTATTTTTTATTTTATTTTTTATTTTTTTTTATTTTTTTATTTTTGTACTATATTTTCTGGGTCACGATAGTGCATTATGAACATCATATACCTTAGTTGCAGATAAGGTCTTTAGTTTCGCTCTCGTTTACGTGAGGGAGCATTAAAATCAAAAGCTGCAACAGCATCAACGGCAGTTACATTAAAAAGGAGGAGAAAGCTAAAATGTAAAATGACTTGAATTCTAAGTCGAGTTCAACTATTGTTAAGTTAACCTCAATGTATGTATATCTACCTCAACGCAATAAGTATAAAATAGACCGAAACCGACAACCAAGAACGACGAAATGAGGTTACCAACCGACATAACCAACAATAATGAAGCTTGCACCCACCATCGCACACATACATACCTAAACGAAGATGAAGAGTGAAGAGAATACACTTCAGGAGAAATTTGCCAAAGGAATTTCATTTATTGTTTTAACCTTATACTGCAATCATTACATTCGCTTCTTCAACAATAATAGTTAAGTTATGAAATCACGCAGCGATCCCCAGAGTACATTATGACAATTGAATATTTCCTCTAGACGAGCAAACCAAAAATAAAGATAAAAAAAACAAAAAGAAAAACAACGACGACGAGAACGACAACATCTAACTAACTGCACGTTAAAAAATTGAAAATATAAGACGAAACCAAAGCCAAGAAATGTCATAAAACCAAGAAAGAAAAAAAACAAAAAAAAAAAACTAAAAACGCAACTAACCTCACGCAGGCAGAAAGAAGAAAATGATAAAAAAATAAAAATAAAAAAAAGGAGAAGGAGAAGGAGAAGGAAAAAAAAAATTGTTTACTCGGGAGATTAAGCCTACACCCAGAGGCATTTTTCTTTTTTTCAAAACCAAGCAGACAAGCAAGAAAACTGAATTTGCCTTAAAGACAACTTTGCACATCACTTAAGGTAACCATAGTGAACTTTCATTTATTTCTCGTATAACAGTATTCGGTCATTCCGTATGCACTGGCATTTCGATCAAAAAGTAACAATAATAAATAATTTTGTCAAAAAGCATTTTTTAAAATTGCTTTCAAGTTTTATTAGTAGTTTTTAAGAAGATTGAACGGATAAGGATTTTATTTAAAGTATAATCCATCCACGCGTGATCAGTATCTGGTCAAAGCAGCCGGCGAATCGTTGCTTCTAACATTTTCTTGCAATTGCAGAACAATGGAAAGCGAAAAGATTCATATAATCTTTCGGAGCAGCACATAAGCTACTAGAACTAAGAACGAGCGCCCTGCGATTGGTCATCGGCTTCTGCATGGGTCATAATTCCCTTAGGTATAATCTGAGAAACATGGGTATAACTTCATACAGAGTCTGCCAAGAAACAACACCAAGGCACCAAGTGTCAATGTCATAAAGTGTGTATGGTGCTTCGAAAGAAACTAACTGGATTCATAAGAATCTTAAAAGTAGAGTGCAAGGACGTGGGCGAGTACTAGAGATCTGCTGGGCCCCGACCTGAATTGCTCACATAATAATAACAATGAAGAATTCTTGACGGATTTTACAAGGCATGGCTAAGTTCTATCATGCCAGGGTTTATGTTACGTCCTCCTTTTTATACCCTACACCACTTGTGTACAACACAATATTGAAAGCGCTAGGTGTTATGGTGCGGCCTTTTTGTACCATACACCACTTGTGTACAATACGATTTTGAAAGCGCTTGTAGCACTCTACAACTCCTACTTAAGATGACACCTAAAAGTTTTTTGCTAGAAGAAGCCTTTTGCATTTCGCCAAATGCAAGCCAAGTCTCCAAATTCTCTGCAAATTGCGTAACGTACATAAAAGTAACCGAATCGATATATAAAATTAAAAAGTAATGGAATTTGGGAATTGCTGCTTAAATTTGTAATCAGCCCGTGGTAACTACCCTAAGTGATGATGTACAGGTCGAATAACAGACACACGTGCAAATGATATTACGGGATTTGAAAATTTTCACTAAAACTTTCGATCACACTATATTTATTTACCCTAACTACCCTAAAACGACTTTTTTACCATAGATTTTTATGCCCGACACCACTTGCGGTGCAGGGCTTAAGATGGACCTACCTTTTATTATATCGATCGATTCAGAATCATTTGCTAAGTCAATATAAGCCTGTCTGTCCCTCGCACTATCTGTCCATCTGATGTCTGTCCGTGTAAACTTATGTTTAAGCTACGGATCGCAATTTTTGAGATATTTTGATGAAATTTAATACACTGACATACTTTGACCCAAGGACGAACGGTATTTAAAATGGTTCGGATCCGTTCGCTTTTTCCACCACTTCCTATATAACGCGCTATTTTGAAAAATCGTTATATGGAAAAAAATTGCAATTTTGAAAATTTCTCGGCAGAAGTGGCTAAGCAGTAGTGTTTCAAAATAGTAGTATTCCGGCATTCTAAATTGGCGTGAAAACTGGGATCGGACGAATCCCCTCTAATATAATCGTTCCTGTGGGAGCTAAAGTTTTATTTAACATTTCTTTTGTTCTTGTTTTTTTTTATCACCAATCAGGGGATGGTCCGGAACGGAAAGGAGCAAGCAGTTGGCCACAAATTAGTGAGTGTAAGTTCAATCGATAAATGTTATGCCTATGCAGACTGAACATTTAATATAGCTACAACCAAAGTAGAGTTTACCGCACTGAGATTTGAATTTGCGAACGCTGACTTGGTAGTGGCGATTCTTATCTACTTAGCTAGTCCGTCGAAAATGTGTAACAAACGCGTGATTTCTTTAAGCGATATTGGACAGACATCAGGCAATAATCGGTGAACGTGAGCAATGTTTTCGTCAATGCTTAGACTTTTTGACCACACTGTACCTTCATCATCATTCCAGCTGGCGCGAGCAGCTCGTTTCAATTCCAATCGCAATTCCACCAAATTTTGACGTAAATAACGGTGCGGAATTGACGTACTCAGCGTCCACATCGGCTTTAATTTGTATACGTACACAAATTGCTTTTCAAATACAGATACTGATAGATGATGGTAACCCAACGCTCAAGTTTTTCGATTTTTCTAAAAAGACTAACAAACCCAAGACTCAGCAATTGTCGAACAACGACTGCGCGGCCAACGCAGTTCAAAATTCGAGTAAAATTTACCAACGCATACACAAACATATTCTCCCACTTTGTTAGACCAGCGTTGCGATATTCATATTCAAGTCGAAAACTTTTCAAATACCCTACGTGCGTAAACACCAATATGGCTTGCTTATTGCTTCGCCAAATACAAACCAGACGTTACATATGTCTACATGTACGCTGCTTATAATTCCATAAACACAAGAAATCTTCACACGATATACATATGTAATATATAGAGCACAGAATATTAATAATCTTTTGGTTTTTTAATCACGTCACATGTTTGCCAATTTTTCGAACATTGGACAAAAGAGAAGAGTAATGGACGAGCTGATGAGGCTAAGCGAGCTAAGATCCTTGCTCTCTTAAAAAAGTAACTTAATGCACGCTTCGGGAATAAATTTGAGGATATACAAGTCTTTTCTACAGTAAGTAGATTTTCCATCCCATTCGACCATACCCGTCCAAAATTTCACCTTGAGCAACAACTTTTCCCGCCTTTCGATTTGATACCTGCATTTACTTTCAAGGTTCTTTACGAAAACACAAACGAAATAAACACAGATGTTCGGGATAACTTTTGTGTAGTTCAAATTTTTATCCGTTCGGGACACGGCACACATGTCATTCAGCATTTTCGTATATACAAAAATCTAAGTGCACACCGGATCGAGACTTAACGGATGCATTAAACGAGCGAGGATAATTTTTTTCTATATAATAATTTGATGCGATGCGTATGAAAATAAAATAAAATTGCTTTCTAGTTTTTTCATAGAGTGACTTATATGTCAGTGATTTTATTTGGAGGCAATCAGCACAATTTCCGGTAACACAATTTCACAATTTTGCTTCTTTGCGAATAGCATCTGTGTCACGCCTTATGCAAATTAACATTAAACTTACTCTGGCACATTTACCTAAAACTATTCACACATACAAATTTATGCCAACATTACTATAATATATATATATATATATATATATATATATATAAATATATATGTAAATAAATTTATACCAGTGCATATATGCAAGCATATAAATTTCGCATCTTGTCAGTCATCAAACGCCAGTAGCAAAATTACGCTTGATTTGCGTTGCAAGTATTTTGCAATCACAGGAAGTCAAATGTCATGTTGTAACAAATTTGGCTACAACACGTCACATCTGATAAGTACCCGCAGTTACTTGCACATATACATACACAACTGATATGCACGTATATATATATATTATAAAACATAAAGAAACACAAAAAGACATTTGAGCAGATATTGGTCCATTACCAAAAATAACGAATCTTGTTAAGTGTATTCCTCTTCATAAATTAGACGAATTTATTTATATTCTAAAGACATGAATAATTCTATATCGATATGCAGATATTGTTAGCTGTTGTCTTTCTGCTCGACCATGTGTCAAATATTATATATGATGTACTGTACCTTCAACTTAAAGCTAAAGTTTATGCATACGTTTCAAGAATATCTTCTTGGAAATGTATGTATGCATAGAAAGTGTCGTTGCATTTTTATATCATACACCACTTGCGGTAGGATATATTAAGAGTATGTGTGCGTGTGTGTGTGTGTGTTTTTTTTTGTGAGGTGGAAAACCATCAACAGGCGCCCATGAGGGCAGTGCGAGACTTAAACCCGCTAAAAACCACCCCTCCTTTTCCCTACACTGTGACACGACCGTTTAGGTATAACTTTCCAAGGGGTTGTAGCCGTTTAGGCACTACTTAAGATCGTACGCTGACGCTCTTCGTATCTTTGTTTTCTCATTATGTTTGCGGCGAATATTCCTACCGCTTTCCATATTTTCAGGTCGTGCAACATATTTGTCACAAGATTGTCGGGCGGAGGTAACCCTCCAATTTCCTGTCGTTCGTTATGGTATTTCGAACAGACAAAGGAAACATGTTCAGCGTCTTCGATGCATTCACGAAAACTACAGAATGGGTCCTGCCCTATTTTAAACCTATTCAGATATGCCCTAAAGTAACCGTGGCCGCTAATTAGTTGTGTCAAATAAAAGTCGAACTCACCATGTTGCCTATTCACCCAGGCATGAGACGATGCGTCCATCTACCCTTACTCGCTCTGCTCCAGCGCTCCTTCCATTCTTCCAGTAGTCGCTGTTTTGCACGCTGCTTAGACATGCTATGAAATTCGGCCCTATACATGCCTTCTTTAGCTCGCAAGTCGATTGGTATCATGCCAGCGATAACCAAAGCCACCTCTTCCGACACCGTCCGATATGCGGCGAACACCCTTAGAGCGCATAGCCTACATGCTAAATGGATGTCTCTCGTGTATAACGGTATAGCGAGGGCCTTTTTCCACACAGATGAGCGGTACATTATTGTCGCAGTTACCACTTCTGCGATCAGCTTTCTGCGGTCTTGCCTAGGGCCACGCAAGTTTGGCAGTAAGCGCGCCAGCGACTTTGCTACCTTCGCTGCGTTTTCGCCCGTGTATTTCAGATGCCATTAAACGAAATTCTGCAGTCGATCATCACTCCTAGATATTTTATGGCTTCTTGTGACTGTATCCTCGTGTCTCCCACTTGGATAGTCACTTTCTCCAACTTCTTCTTAGAAGAGATTAATACCGCTTCTGTTTTCTCTTCCGCCAGCTCTAAATCCACTGACCGCAGCCACCTCTTGATCATGCCGGTGGTTCTATTCGCTGTAGTGGTAATCCCCTCCAAAGTTTTTGCCACGATGGTTATCGCTATGTCGTCAGCCAAACCCACGATGGATGCCCTCTCAGGGAGAGGTAGTTTCAGGATATCGTCATACATTACGTTCCACAATGTAGGGCCTAGTACTGATCCCTGAGGTACGCCTCCAGTGATCAGCCTTTCTCTGCACCTTTTATCTGTAACGTATCGAAGTTTCCTACCAGTAACATAACTAGCCACTATATTTATAAGATATGGTGGCACTCCTCACTAGAGCTCTAGGCACTAGAGCAACTATGACGCAATACCAGTTTGCTGAGTTGAAAGCATTTTAATGTCTAACGCTATTACTAAGCAATACTTTTTGTTGCCTTCCATCCAGCGTGTTCCTTTTATCGCTTCTGCTGCAGACCACATTTATTGCATCCATTGGGCTTTTTCTTTTCCTGAAGCCGAATTGCAAGTCTGCCAGCTCTTTAGAGCTGTCCAGTGACTGTTCTAAACGATTTCGAATGAATTTTCCGTTTACCTCGTTTATCGTATCCAATAGACAAATAGAGCGGTATGAATTCGCAACATGCGACGGCTTATTTGGCTTTGGCAGCAGCACCAGCGTTTGTTGTTTCCACTTATCTGGAAAAATTTATTCTTTCAAACAAGCGTTGAAAGTTCTCGCAAACATAGCAGGCCTTGCCAACATGGCTTGCTTAATAGCGCAGTTTGCAGAGGACCCGGCGCTTTTTTGCCTTTTATTTCCTTTGCAATGGCGACAATCTCCTCAGGCCCGGCGAGATTAATATTATCTCTCACCTCAATCAGTGGCACCTATACAAACATAGTTTCCTGGGAAAGCAGGGTGCCGATTATATCTTCCACAAATTCTGCACAGCTTGGTTGGTCTGAATATTTTAGCTTCTTCATTAGAAACTTATACATGATACCCCATAGGTCCTCATTTATCTCGTTAATCAGGTTCTGGAAGCAGTTTTTCTTACTGACCATAATCGCTTTTTTAAAAAGCTTTCGCCTGAGTTTGAACTCTTCTTGGTAGCTGAGATAAGCACTAGTCCCCCTCGATCTATGGTAGACACGCCTCGCTGTATTCCATTGAGCTCTTAGTTCGGCCACCAGTATACTGCCCCCTTGCTCTTATAGAAGCAACGTCTTGTCGTTGAACCCTCACAGACTTTTATAATCCGTGCTATAACCTCCGCAACGGAAGCCTGAGCTGAACTTCTGGGTTCTGCTTCTTCCAACATAAGGTCGAAGAGTTCTTTGTCTAGAGATTCTGGTTTCCGTTTGGGACCCCAGAGAGGGAGTTTTACCCTGTTCGCCTGCTGGTTCTTCTGTAGTTCCCAGATTATTGCTACATGGTCACTGTGGGTATAGATGTTGCTAATACCCCATTCTATGCGCAAGGCCAATGCACTGCTGGCCATGGTAATATCAATCGTGGAGCCACGACCGTCTCTGTTGAACGTGTTTTCATTGCGTTCGTTTAGAATTGCCATATCCAGTGAGGCTAGGGATTCAAGCACTATTCTGCCCTTAGCGTTCGTCCACTTGCTACCCCAGTCAGTCGCCCAGGCATTAAAATCGCCGGCGAAAATGACCGGTCTTTTTCCCCTTGCGTCGGTACCTAGCTCATCTATACGCTTCTCGAAGTCCGCGTGGTTTGTACTTGGCGGAAAATAGCAGCTGTAAAGGTAAACTTCTTTATATTTAACGCAAACGTAGCCCTTTCCTGCTGAGATAAATCTCATGGTTGGCGTTTGTGAGCTGCATTGCGAAAAGGCTGCAGTGCTAGTCTTGTCCTTTGCCCACCTGTATCCGGAGCCTAACTTGTATGGCTCACTCAAGACTACAATGTCAATCGATAGTTCTCTGACGTTCTGTTTTAGCACCTCTTGTGCAGCCCGACATTGGTTTATGTTAATTTGCATGCACTTCATAGTTGACCCTTACTCGTGCCTCGTGTATTTACCGGGCAACTTCTGCCGGCCAGTTGATGATCATGAGGCTTGCCTTGTTCCTTGCAAATCGCACAACACGGGCTATTTGTGCAGTCTCTTGACCGGTGACCTTCTTCGCTGCATTTTAGACAGCACTTCCTTCTATCTTTCTGTCCTTCGCAGTTTCTAGCGATGTGACCTTCCTCTAAGCATCTATAGCATTTCAGTACTGCGAATTTTTCTCTGATCCCGCTTACTACCCAACCAACTTTGATTTTCCCGGCTTCAAGTAACTCTTTAGCACTTTTTGTTGGGACTGCTAGAGTTGCTGTTTGGTTCCAGCATACGCCTTCCTGATTGAGATGACTGCTTCTTTCTTGATATTCAAGCTGCTGAAACTCATATTTATTGCACTTCATCTAGGTCTTTAAACTCAATCTTTGTTTGCTTTGTCATTAGTTTGACACTAGCCTCCTGGCCGAGCGCTTTTTCCACCAATTGCTGGTAAGCAGTGTTTTCTTCTTTCGCACTTTGCTTAAATTCCAGCAGCATTTCTCCTTTTAATGTTTTTCGTATTCTGGTCAAATTTTCGCTGACTGTTTGCAACTCAGCATCATTTTTAACTCTTTTCGGTATATCGCTGTAAGACATAGTGCCCGTTTGCTTGATAACAATCGCATCTGGTTTACTCACCAATTTGATTGGATTGACCTTTTTATTTTTTGCTTTCACTACGGTCCACTCTTCATTGGCGCTTTTTGGTTGCTTGGGCGCCTCATTATTGAGATTTATCCCATCGCCCGTCCGCTTACCTTTTTTCGCGGGTGTAGTATCCGCTGATCCCTCTTCTCTGAGCCTTTTAGCAGCGTTTACTTTGCTTCCCTTTTCGGTCTGGGTAGTGCCATCTCTGACCACTTTTTTGGCATTTGATTTTCTAACTCTTTCGCGGCTTTTTTATGAAGCACAGCCAGCATATCTACCAAATCCCTCATCGGCTGCTGAATGGTACGCCTGGCAAGAGCGGAAGGAGTTGGAGCCATCATTTCGATGACTTCTCCAATTTTCTCTCCTAGCTCAACAAATGAGTTTTCGCTTTTCTTTATCATCACTGACTTATCCTGAAGAATCGGCGGTGAGGACTGACTTCTCTCCTGCGTTGTTTTCCCGCCCAGTTGCTCAGGTAAGCGTTGCATTCGAGTGCTCCTTTTGAACGGATCGGGTAGCACTCCCGGACTTTCCCGCATGGCTTGTGCGCCTTGAGGTGTCCCTTTATTTCCGATCTTGGCCGGCATGATTTTCATGTTAGTGTTTGACTGTGTAAAACTTTTACGTAGTTATGTTTTGTATATCGGGCTATTTGTATTTATCTACTTATGTATGTATGTATGCAAATGTATGAGAATTCCTCCTATGTTGTGTGTATGGATGTATATTTTATGTATATATTTGTGTGCGTGTGTCCGTGTGTACTTGTTTAAATGTGTTTTATATATATCCTTGTGTATGTGTGTGTTTGTAAAGGCCTTATTTGTAAATCTGTTTCTGTATGTATGTTGCTGTCGCTGTTGTTATTTTCTACAATTATGTACTTACTTTATTGTTAGTCTTTGTCCCTCTGCCGCCCTTGCTCGGTAAAGGGTTGACCAATACTGCTTATTAATTTAATGTCGCCCTCATCTATGCTACTCTAAGCTAGTCCTTTAACAGCAAGGAGTAAGTCTGTGCTATTGCTTGATATTTTAAAATATTCTTGCCAATGAACAGGGTTGCTGTATTGCAGCAATAGATAGCAATGTCCCTCTGTGATTTGCTCCCTTTCTTTTGTTTATTTACTTGGGTGCCACTACACGACCCCCAATTAAACACGAAAGCGGGTAAACCCACAGAAAAGAAACAAAAAACAAAAGTAAAGAAAACCCAAATCTGCCCTTTTGCACTATTGTTTTATTGCCTTTATATGTAATTAAAAACGATCAGAAGCACTGTCGCACTTTTAAATATCGTTTAGTTTTCCTTTCCGCTAAAATAATTTCACCTGGAGTAATTTTTTTATAGCAATCGCCTATGATATTAACGGAGCACTTAAGAACACTTCCGCGCGCTACGAAATCACAACGATCTTTTCTGTGTGTGTGTGTCTGTGATATTTGCAACACCCAGAAAGATTTGACATAGGTTCATCTTTTATTATACCGATATAAAAAAAGCTTGTCTGTCCATCTGTCCGTCTGTCCGGCTTATATTCTTGCATTTAACCTACAAGTCGCAATTTTTTAGCTAATTTGATGAAATTTGTTACACTGACGTGTTTTTTCTGGCCCAAGGACGAACACTATTGAAAATAGTTCGAATCGACCACTTCCCATTCAATACCTTATTTTAAAAAGAAAAAATCAAAGTATACATTTTTTTAAGGAATGTACTGCTTATATAAATCGTTTTGTTCGGGAAAGTAACTGCACGTCCCAGATCCAAAAGAAGGGGTAAACATTTTATTTAAAAAAATATCTTAAGCAAACTTTGCTTGTGCAGCACGGTAAATTCTATTGCGGAAATAAGGATCGTTGCGGTTCGCCGTTATAGAGTTCTAAAGCTAGATAGTTATCTAAGTTTTGAAATTTTTATTAATGTCGAGTTTACTTTTGAATTTTGTAGGTGTTGGACACAAAAAAAAGGCGATTTTTGAAGAAATTAAAAGATTTTTACTTTAAAAAGATAAAATACCTATAGCCGCTAACCATTGTTTCCAACTCAAGGAAGCCTTTCATTTCACTCGCCTCTAACTATAACTTGACGAATGCAACGCTAACACCTAATTTTAATGTTACCTGATTAACCGCTAGAGCTATTTGCAAATCTTTTGGGGAAATAATTTTATCTTTATTTGTACAGTTACTTACAGAGGGAAAGATTTACAGGGTTCGCGTGATCTTACGACAGGAAAATTTTAATTCCCCTCTCACTGTAAACTCGCTGGGCTTAGCCGGGGGGAGGAAATAGTTTAATTGATTCTTTCTGTAAGAAACTATGTCATTTAGGGCAGAGCGGATTTTCGTGTCGTTAACTTCAAAAAACTATGAAAATATCACTACGCCAAGTACTCGCGGCGGAAGGCTTATAAGACTTACACGAATTCGCCTTGACTACAATCACTGCATACTATCAAATGGCACTCTATTGAGTGCTTGCTAAGTGCTATTAGTGCATTGGTCCAGGAACGTTTGCCTTATGGAAAAAAACGCGCGCTTAAAGTTCTTCTACTCATTCATTAGGAAGCTATAAAAAGCATTCTTGATACAACATCTGTTCATCTGTTAGGGATTGCAAATTGGCCGAATATGGAACATAATGAATTAAGCTCTTAACATAACCCCTCATTTCCTAAGTTACGCTTACCCTCAATCCTAAGCTCATATCACAATTTAAATTGGAAACTTCCACTCTAAGGTTTAGCGACAATTATGCCCTATACTCTGCTTTACGGCTACTAATACGTCCAATCAAATTAGCGACTATAAGCCACTAACATCACATCCAATCCTAAGTTCGTGTTCCAGCTTACATTGCAAAATTTATGTTCTAAGGCCAACCTGCTATTTATGCTTCAACTCTTGCGGGCAGCCTAATTAAATAATTGCTAATGATACCAACACATTTTATTGTTCAAGTAAACGACTGCACACCGAAAGCGTGTAAACCTTAATCTCTAACCATTCCCTCGGCTAATAGCACAAGTTTCAGCTATCATTTCAAATTTCTAACGTTTTCCTATATTTATGCTTTAAGGCTTTAAGGTGTCAAGGCTTGAACCACTCACTCCCTGGGCTACATTTGAAGTCATTCGCCATTGCGCCATGCACTCTACGCTTTATAGCAAAAGTGTGAGTGACTTCATGGTTGACTTATCCCTTTAACATGGAAATTTCAAGAGTCATCACAAGACCGCATTCACCTCTCAAACGTAAAAAGAGGAACCGAATAGAGAAAGGCTTCGGACCTTGGTAACACATACTAGGAATGGGCAAGGGTGAAAGTTAGCTGAACAAGAAAACATTAAGATTTCTTATCCTTTACCAGAACGCAATCGATTCCGTCGAGACACAATAAGCCCTTTTTTAAGACTATTGTGTCTGGACTAACCGAGTTTCGCAACGAGACACCGACCTTGTGCAGCCCCATTTCGTGCCAAATTCCAATGTGCAAAAGATCTCCTCTGCCACTGCTCTTTCTGTACCCTCATTCCTTGAAGTGAGGGAGCCACGTTCGATAGATATCGTTATAAATTGCTTTAAAGCTCGTTTATTTGTCAACCATGTGCTATATTATACGTTACCTGTTCCAGTATTTTAAATAAACATTCAATAAGATATGCGATTCTAGATAGTACTAACATATGAAGGCTTCAAGAAATTGCAAATAACATTTGACGGTAGAGATAAAGACAAAAAATAACCTTAATGAGACATCACTTAAGTACTCGCATACATTCGCAATTGTTTCAAGAGCTTTTCCATTGATTTTCTTAATAGTTGGCAAGGTTGTGGATATTCAAATTCTGTTACTATCTTCTTATATAACCTCTTATATAACCTGAACATACATACATTAGCTTTACAAATAAGTAAAGATAGCCTACGAAAACGTAAGGCGATTATAACGCCCGTAAATTCTACAACAATTACTTCATCAGTGTCTTCGTTAGTGGTGAAAAAGGAACTAAAACAGTGTTTTCGCCAAACTATGGGTTATTTAACGAGCAAAACGTTTTACTCACAATTCGCTTCAGTATATTTTTTCTACAGAATAATTAAGCAAACACAATACAATACAAAAAAAAAAGAAGAAAAAAAGTGAACCAAAAATTTTCTTACTCTATTGTAGTTTTGTAATGAAATGTGCAACTTTTTCCCGAGTTTCTTTTTTTTTTCCTATAACCAGCAGGAAAAATGGAAGCCAAAAAATTATGGGAGGATTGGCCAAGTAATGTTTCAACCTTATGCACACGCTCGGTCCAAAAGAATTTCATTGTGCTCTTCTTTCCTCTTATGCTGTGCAACTAAATCCAGTAACAAGACGTAAATTAAATTCATTTAAATTTCTGTCACTATCTAAAGAACTTGAGTCAAATGTAACTTTGAATGAGACGTTCTATCTATCGTTTGCCCCTGTGTTCAAAGATATCTAAGTATAAAAATTATCAAAACATTTTGAAAGAATTTGTCCGCTCGCTATACCTGCAAGTATTCTTGACAAAAAAATGTTCTTCTCTCTCTCCACTGATCTCACCCCTCTTAACTCATATCAAAGTTTTTCTTTTTTTTTTCTTTTTAAATCTTGCCTGAGATACATTTATCTTAATAGATGTGTAGGGTATAAAGTTTTCGTATTTCGCTATATGTAATTTTTTTTCTTCTTTTTCATTTTATGAAATGCGTTTTCCAGCTATTCTTTATACTGCTGTTGTACCTTTTTTCTTCGAAGCATTTTTTTTTAACTACAACAAAAATTAACGCATTTTTCAGCCAACACCAGATGATGTTGCTAACGACGATTAATGTCCGACTGCATCTCCGAAAAAAAGAAAAAAAAAAAACTCCATACATTTGCACACTTGTGCACATTAATCTATGTGGTCTCGTCCTAATTACCAATCAACTGAAATAACATTTTCCTGGTCGCGAGGAAATAGAAGCTTCAGCGGCCACTTAAGAGAGCGCGTTAAATCTTAAAGTGTTATAGAAGAAATTGAAACATTTACAAGTACATATGCAGGTATATATGTATTGTGAGAACTCATAGTGTCTCTCATTATTCCCCGTTTCAGTTGGGGGAGTAACTTAACTAGATTAAGTATCCGAAGTTTATATAACGCGCGACGGGTTTGGTGCAACGCAACACTGTTGGTACAAAAAGAGCTTGAAGTAAGTATAAGTCAATTAGTTGACTTCCGTAATTATCCGAATCGAGAGATAGATAGTTTCCGTTTTCTTCCTTCTTCTTGAACGGGGCACGAACAAGATCTGCGCTGGCATAAGCTCAATGACTCATCTTTCATCATCTAAGGAAAAGTAAATCATCAAGTAAAATAATTTGAAATAATACAGGAAATCCAAGGAAATTAATGGAAGAGGCCACGTTTGAAATGTTAATGGTAATGGGCTGGCTAGGGAGCTGCAATGCTTTTTTCATTTAAATTTCATTATTTCTAACATTAGCCTTGCCTTGCTCGTTTTTGACATTAGTTGTAGTTGGTTCTCTCAATACGCGTTACTATAAGACCGAATAAAACCTTTCCGTAACGATGAAGAATTGCTCCACGAAGTTGTCCCTTAGAAAACGGAAAGGTCTCAAGAAATACAAATTTCATGTGAGAACACCTGGCAGAATGGCGAGCTTAATCCTTGGCACAAACTTGATGGGAAATTTACATCTTACATTATATACATATGTAAATACTCCCAGCTGTACTTCTTTCTGGCCTTCACAATATTTAAGAGGTGCTTAGATAGACCTCGAAGTATCTCCCTAAATGAGAATTTGGCCCAGACCCATTGTTTATTGCATTACTTCAGGTTAGCGAGGCCCCCTTCAATGGAGATTGTCTCTCTCCCTGAGGAGTCCTCAATCAATTAACCTATATACACTATATATTTTACACTATATACACTATAATATTGGGCAGGCGTGGGGTATCATCCGTAGAATATACGTTCAAAATTTTTGTAGATTTATCGGCTTCATTAGCTTTATTAGTAATAAGCAAAAAAACAATTTTTTATTAGCTTGGAGGTTTTCCCAGTTTAAGCAGTACTGTGGGCGTGTTTTTCGATCGACATGACCCATTTTCAATACCAACCTGCGTGAAAAAACCTCAAAACTCTTTTTTGTCTACTATGAGTTCGATAGCTTCAGTTTTGCGATCGGGAGACTCTGTACAACAAACGGACAGACGGACACGCTTAAATCGATTCAGAATCTCATTACGATCAAGAATACATATACACTTTGTGGGGTTTTTAAAACTCCCTTCTGGGCATTAAAAACATTTTGACAAAATGAATATACCCCCCATCCTTCGGCGACCGCTATAAAAATATGGAAAAAAAAATCTTGTAAAAATCTGTTTTCATCTTTAAGATTTTCCGTTATTTTTGATTTCACATATATTTTACGATATAAATAGTAAAAATCGATTAGACCCTTAAGCATATCGCTGTATTTATAAAAAAAAATAATACTTTTCAATATATATATATATATATATATACATATCCATAATCAGCGCGTAAGGGCAACGTAATAATAGTCGTTACGCTGATGCTGTCCTTTATATGCATTTAACTATAAATTCCGTAAAGCGTTGACAATTTCCCAAACACACATTACGCATAACATCTAACGTATAGACATAAATTTGATGACTTTGATGATAGTTTTAATACATTTATATATATATATATATATATATATATATATATATATATATGTGTTTCGAACTGTGTGTAACAGAAAGGAAATTAAGTTTAACTTATCAAAGGAAAATAATTAAAAGCAGAGATAATTAAACTGGGCAAGTTGTTGATAGCGATGTTGTCTTTATCGTTATAGTTAAGTGCGTGCATGTGCATAAGTGTTGGAAAATTGATTAAATAAAATTGACCGTAAAATTAACAAAAGTTAATTACTTTCAATTAGATAAAGTTAATATTAATTCTGAAATTGAGAATATTTTCGTACAAGAGCGAAAACATAAAGCGCAAGAACGCAAAAAGGATATTACGAAACCTTGACGATGGACCTAACCGATGACCTTGCATTACTCATGATTAGTACGCCAATTATAATTGTAACGTTTTATACACGCTTTGATCAAATATTAACGAGAATTTTCAAATAATGCACAGTGCACTTTATATATTTAAGTAGTAGTAGTGTAAGTAAGTTGGTCGGAAAATTCTATCCATATTTTACTACTTGCCGTCTATTTTAGTGGTCAGATTAAGACAAACAGATGGAATTTATCATATGGGGTCTTAAGCGCATCTCTCGCACGGTAATAGAGGACTGCTTTCAATACCCTTTAGTTACGAAGAAGAGAGAGAGATAGAAGGGTGGCGGACACCACCTGGCACGTGTCTTTCCAATCAGTAAGTATTATCCCTTTATTAACGAGTAGCGAAATTTGTTCGTACCCCTATAGAACTCTCGAACAGTTGCTCATGCCGCAAATCCCTCGACTAACACTCTGTGACAATTTTCCATTTCCTAACCTAAAAAACAAAAGGAAAACGCCAAATGGAACTCAAGAAAAGAGCCAAAGAGTATCTCCAAGACTGACCTCTCAAAAACGAGAAACTCTGGTAGTGTTTGTATCGCACTCAGCATAAATTCAGTTTTATATTGAATTACTTCGATATAATGTAAAAATCGCGAGTACAAAGTCAATGTTCGCCGGCTCACAACTTAAACGCTCTAGAGTTTACTTTGCTTGTATCTGGAGTGAGCGCCATCTCTTCTCCCTTTCGCTTTTTCTCTTTACCTTTCGTCATTTCTTTCTCTTCTTTCTGACTGTCAGCATATTACACAGAATGCACAGAAGACATAATCTAAGTGATCGGTCATATATATAAAAAAAAAAGTAATGTAGAATTACTTCAAGTCTGTAAATGATGCCAAGTTTTGGCGTTACATATACAAAGACTATGTATATAAAAAACCAAAAAAATAAATTAAGTAAAAAAACTGTAAAGAGCCGCGATCTACTGTAAAATGCCCGACACCTTGTTCGTTTAGAAAATGATTCTAAATCGATTGATATAATAAAATGTGGATCTATTTGAAGTTCTACTAAATTTTGCATGCATCCTCATAAACTTAAGCCTACAGCATAATGAACGTAGGGTGTAAAAAGAGCAGATATTTATATTAGTAACTTATTTAGTAAACTTAATTTCTTTTATTATGACAATCAGTATTTTTTATATATTATGTCCGTCTTAGTGACCGAAGGCAAAGAACCTCGACTAGCAACTCAATGGTCGTGGGTTCGAATCTCAAGCGCGGTAGAGGTTTTAATAAAGCCAATAGCCTTAGATACTCGCGCTTTAAGTCTTAGAATTTATTTCTCTGGCTAAATTAATAATAATAATAATAATAATAATAATAATAATAATAATAATAATAATTTATGATAAATTCACATGTAGTACGTACGGGTGTATTAAACATGTGCGGATGTATGCAACACCCAGATGGACTTGAGATAGAACTTCCATTCATTGTACTGTTCGATCTAGAACCATTTTCGAACAAATCACTCTAAGCTTGTCTGTCAGTCTGTGCATCCTGTCTCCTTGTATTCAACCTATACGCCGCAATTTGTCAGATATTTTCATGAAATTTGCTACACTGGTGTGTTTTGGTCGAAGGACGGGCGCTATTAATAACGCCCTGTTTTGAAAATTCCACATATGAATAACTGTAAGGTGACGTGTACGTACGAACACGTACAGTGTTCTAACTTTTTTTTATTTAAAAAAAAGATTTCATATATTTTGCGAAAGTGCCGCGAACTCATCCGCCTTCAATGTGGGGTCTGACCAAAAAACACACTTTTGTGATCAGAATAGTGCAATATCGAGGATAATATACTTTGTGTTAGGCAAATTGAAAATCAATAATTCTTCTTCTTATTATTAATTTTTTTTTTAATTGTAATCTACCTATCGATAATCATTCATTGGTCCCTTCAAATTTGTAATAATAATTCTGAAATAATGATTGTTTTTATTCATACATCGGCCTATGTATTTGCAATGTTTTTTATACGGTTAAGTAATTGAGTTCATGTACTGACCGTTTGCTTCTTGTTTTTTTTTTTTTTTGTTTTTGTAACTCTCGACCCAAATTAAATTTGTAAATTCGATTCATGATCCTTGTAAGCGTTCATGTGTAGATACACTACAAAATTATTGGATAGTAAGACAGATGAAAGGTACTTGAAACAAATATAACAAAATAAAACGCACGAGTTCTACATTAATGATGTGATGTCTATTTCATGTTATATGGACGACTCTGCTGATGTGACAATAACAATAATATTCTCAATCTATAGGGTGGAAAGAAAGTGTATCAGCAGAAATGCTTCTATTATGAAAAACTTGAAGTATCCACTTGAACGCTGCGAATAAGTAGCCATAAAAGAATACACTCATGAACAGGCATTAGTGTGTGCGCGGCATTGACTCGTAACGAACTAATAAAAGAAAAAAGAAAAGTCGTTATTACGGCAATAATAGTAAACCAGTTCGTCAATCTCTTAAAAATTCATTTAGTAATGTAAGGTTTTCTCAGTTTTGAAAGTCGATTCACGCAATCGATCAATCAAATTAAAACAAGGGAAATAATTACATTCGATTCTTATAACATTTTTACTTTCGCTTCACTAACTTGTATTGTAATCAGTGCTTGCATGAATTTTGATCAACAATATCTAGCGGTGAAAATGGTAAAGTAATGCGAAAAATCCAAGCAGCCAATGGTTAAATTCAATGATTTTGAGCTTTCTCTATATAAAGCAACAGTTCTCATAAACTATAGCAGATAAGTGTACAAAGATGTAGCTTCTGTACAAAAGTGGAAAAAATTGATTGCTACTACCCAATAATAGCGTATCAAAATTTTATTTTTTTTTCTATACCTTTATAACGCGCGCAAGTAAGATTCATAAACCTCATAAGGTATTTGAATTCTTGGCCAGTTTTGCACTTGGAATGCACCTAAACACGTTCGTCTGTTCGCCTGTCCATCTGTCCGTCTGCTCAACTGCGTGTGTCTGTGGTAAACATTATCCCATTGGCGAAAATGAATTTATCGCCTACAAATTTGCAAAACAATTTAGAAGTAACTCATACTTTCCCAAGGACAAAAATCAGTCGCCCCCACTCGATATCATAGGGCATGAAAATTTGGTTTTTTTCCTTCTTTGTCTTTCTTAGGGTAATGGTTATGGATGTAGAAGATTCGGTCACGACCGAATGTAATTTTCCTACTTGTTTTCTTTTAACCATAAAGTCAAATTTTTAGGCCAACAGGTGGAGCCATTTTCTATACCCAGATAGTTCCCTATCTGCAGAGCAAAACTAACAATTGTTATAAACTTGCTGTTCTACTTTGCTGTACGAACTCAAATGCAATTCTCTTCTGCCTAGCCACTAAAACTTGTAAGTACACTAAAGCCTTACTTCATATGATTACTTTATATATAAGTCAATGTATAATAATTGTGTATTAGAATTATTACTGATAAAGAATGCATTTCTCTTGTAGTTTGCAGCGTACATGATTTTTTCTTTGCATAGTTTGGCTGGGGAGCTAACTCTAATGGTATGATTTTTAATTTGATTACACATGTCTTTATATGGCTTATTTTAACTTAAGAACTTAGATAGAAGACCCAGAATTGTTCTTACAGCGTAGTACATTTATATATTGGCTCGAATGGCTTATGCTATGATTTCGAACTAATAAATAAATAAAGCCTGCAACGAAGAGCGGAAAGAGAAGCCAAATTATTGTTTAAAAAACGCTACGACCAGCCAAAGTACCAATATATCTTTTGTTTATCATTTTTTAACTTTTCTTTTTTTGTCCATTATTTATGATATATTTGTAAGTAAATAAAGACCATTTAGATACATTTAGCAGGAGAAATTTAAATGATTTAAATTCAACATACGCCTTAATAATTTACCGAAAGCGCTAAAATCGCCAGCTTACTTTCTGCTTTGCAAGTCTCAGAAGCGGCCCGCATCGTCCATTCAACAGACACTTGTTCTTCACTCACCAAATTATGGCGAACTATGACTAATATTTTAAATGAGCATCCTGTCGCCAATAATCATAATAAAAAGACATAAATTTAACGGAAAATTCTTTAAAATTGAGGCATCATTTAAATATCTTGTAGTATATTATGAAAATTTCTAATCGGAATCTTCCATATAGAAGAATGATATTTGCTACAGATGTTCCCATAGCATTAAGTCGTCCATGTTTGCCTATTTTAAGCATTTCTAGTAGAAATCCTTCGCAGGGAAGAATAATGATTTTTATAGCTTTTTGTGGTGTTATTCTGGTTGAATCTACATTCTAACTAGATATTCACCAGGCAGAAATGCTACTTATTTGAAGTAGATGCTCAAATTTGATACGCTCCATTGTTTTTTTGCTTGCATTTCCATTTAATTCAATTAACCTTCGATTTCACTGCAGGAACACTTAAAATATGCGAACATTGTTAGCAATTATAGAACAATTTCATCTCTGCAAAGGATACTAGACCACATTTTATTATATAAACTTGCATCATTGCTAACGCTGTGTGAATGAAGCAAAAAAGTAAATCAAAAACATTTACTTTAAATGGTTTTTCATTTTCTGAGAGAACTATATATTTAAGTTTTATTCTTTGGAATAGTTTTAGAAAGCGACCCATAAAAATTGTACAGCAATCATTCCATTATTAACGCATGTGAGATTCGAAAAGCAAGTATTGTCGCATTTTTATTCAGTGCCGTTTTCAATAGTTTTCTTGCGATTTTCTTGTTAGTTCATCATTAAAACAATGTTTACAAAATACAGGATATGCCGGACAATGATTTCGATAAAGTTCACAGTTTATGATGACACAATGCGTCCCAGATAGAATCGATCAAATTCACAAGCATTCAATGTCACGTAAACTTCACGCATATGGCAGACAATTTTCAATGAGTGAATACATGTTCATGGAAGGATTTTCTATCAGGAGAAATTTAAATTGAAACATACACCCAAACATGATAACAACATTTGTTTCAATACATTTTGTCGCATTTGCTGGATATTAAATGAAACATGAGTCACGAAAATCATTCGATTTGAAATGAAAATTTTTGTGTGCTCCTTAGCTACTACTACTCTCTGTTACATTTCTAACATCAATTTTTAGGAAATAGTACATGCCTCTCACGATTTAGATTAAAACAAATTAAAATTTTCCCTAAAGGAAAAAAACCACATCATATATAGATTCTTCTTTCTACAAATTTTCACATTCGTGACAATGCTCTAAACAATGTACTTACCTATAACGAACTATATAGCAATTTTTGTGGACATGAAATTCAATCTTAATTCCAACATTCAATCTTGGGTTAATGGAAAGAGAACGTAAATGTTTTAAGATTCTTTAAATCCTTACATAATCACGCGCTTGACTAGAAACACTATTTATTATTATTTTTTTTTTTTTTATTATATTTTTCCCAGATTATGTTATCGCACTTTTATAAAAGCAGATTAAAGCTTATCGACTTGCCTTCTTTGCCGAAAATGCACATACCTTTGCCATTGCGGTTAAGAAGAAACCGCGAGCATTAGTTAAAACTTATAAATTTTAATTGTTCGTATTTCTATTAAATTGCCTTAACATCGCACTAATTAGAAAATATTTAATTTTGCTTTGCTTTTAATGGCTACTTTCCCGCGATTAAAGCTAGAAAATTTTGCTACAACTGCACTATAGCATTGCCAGCCTCTAATTAAACTTAGATAAGCGAAGAGATTATAAAGTCCACCATATCATGATATCGCCCACCTTCTTTAATCTACTGCTAATTAAGTAAAAAAAAATAATTGGTCCAATCACATTTACAAACAATTTAAAAAATTTTAAATTCTCTGCAGACAAATACGTGCTAACAGAGTAAACACACAGAGTAACAGAGGTAAGTAATGATTAAGACATATCACCTTTCACCAGACTATGCCCTGGTTATGCTTTACTCTGGTTTAAACAACCAATTATTTATTGGAGTAGCAAAGGAATATATCAGAATATCAAGATCTTTCAGCAATGGGCGCATTAAACAAATTTTAAGCGGCCGAACTAATTCTACTGATTGCGTCATAAAAGAGTTTGGAAGAAGTCATCTCTCACACTTACTGTTAACACTCTCTCGCTCTCTTCACACTTACTGTTCATACCGGAGATGTAAAATATATAATATATATATATATATATATATATATATAATATATAATCTCATATGCGCTTAATTCCTTTAAGAACATGCTTGGCATAATTTGATATTCTTAGTAGATCGAATCACACAACAATTGCATTAAATTCTTAAAGTTTTGCAGAAAAAATAAGAATTTTCTCAATAATTCTAAATAATTTTTAGAAAAAAAAAGCGCGGTGAAATCCCGACGCTCTAAATTACTGCGCGAAACTTAACAAGTCATCAACTTGTATGTGATAATCGAAAAAAGTGTTGATAATTATCATGAAGCTCTGTTCGAATTAGCGATTTATTGATCGTTGATTGTAGTTACAGAACGTAAAACGCAGCTATTTGCATATGTTAATTTGTTTGCCCGTCTTAATATTATTCATTAGTTTCTTTTTCCTTTGTTAATACTTTACCACTTACAAAATTGATTTTTTTACTTATTTATAATAAACACAGCTTTCAGTTTACAAGCGCTTTAAGTACACAAGAAATTACGATATTTGCCAAATCAGCCAAAAAAAAAAGAAAAAAAAATCTCTGATTCCAGTAACGCATTGCGATAGAGTGGTACCACTGCCTTGATTAACGGTAATTGATTAATAATGTTGACAAAAAGATTTACTGAACGTGTTGCGTTTCTAAAAAGCATCGGAATTTAATTGAATATACATTAGTAAAACGTGATTTAGAAATATATAAAATAATTTTAAGCGTATCGAACATTCTTTAGCAATTTCAGGGCTTTGTTATCAATAGTATCGTGCCGAAAAATGTTAATAGATAGCGAACGAGATAATAAAAAGCTGGCAAAAGCCCTTTTGTTGAAAGTCCGGCATAAGATTTGTAAAATTTATAGACGGTTTCGCAGTACATATGCTAGGAAAAGTAATTACTGAAACAATTAGTAGACCTGTTTTATGAAGTCTTTTTATTAATCTGGTGACTGTTTCGGTTATCCGTGAGGCACTACCGTGAATTTGGGAATTGTACTTCTTTTCTGTATACTTGTTAGCGATAAATACGATCAAGGTTCACATCGGAATTCTATAGATAATCTCCAAGTGGTTAGGAAAAATAGTAAAATGATTTAAAATCGTTGAGAAAAAATTATATTAATAAACTTAAAACGTAAGCAGCAAATAATAAGAACACCTCATTGCTGCTGTAGCTCAAATTGTAATTAAATTGCAAAAACAATCGGAGGAGAATTTCATAATGGAGTTAAAGGTAATTGTTTTTTATTACAAGTTTTAAAAGTGTTCATTTGGTTTTTTCCTCATTTATAAAGAAGTGGTTTAAAATATGTCATTATCATACATCGGCTTTGTTCGTGCTTGAAATAAATGGTAGACAATTTGCCGGAAATTTCATAACAAAGAGTATATTTGAAAGCGACTGCGTGTAAGTGATGATTTTCATTATTAATTTTAAAATGTTTCATTATTCCATTTTCATCTTTATATTAAACAAGTTTTATGCGTTTTAAAATATAATTGTAGTAGCACAGACTTGTAGATGGTAACATTAAATTAAAAAGTTTCAATTAATTTGCAATGCCATCTTCTTGGTCATTTGTCGCTTATCACTGTGCTTTACAAATTCAGTAAATATTTGTAATATCTACATGACGATTTTTTAATTCCCTCACTTTAGATAAAAAATTTGAAAATCATAAGAAACGAATCCTTATTGCAAGAATAGTGCCAAGTACAGCATCCCTATACATGCAGATGGTGAGGAAATCTTTAAATATATTGTAGGACACTAGAATCGAATAGTTTTGATCTGACCTGTACTGTTAAAGGGTATAAAATCCAACCTAATCTGTGGAAAACTCCGCAAAATTACCAAATTTATTAAACCCATAATAACCCAACCCAAAATATATACCCAATTCTAGAACTGCTGACGTCTTACGTGTACCTATTCCAAGCAAAGGGGATCACTTTGATCCTTATTTTGCAGACTTCCCATAATCGTAAAAATGAAAATAGGAAACTCAAATTTAGCAAAAACATTCCTTAATCATTTAAGAGTCCAATGGAAAATGGTTGCAGTCATTTTACATACATGCCCAACGTAAATGAGAAACTACAACAACCTTGAAAAAAACCATAATATTTTTCATTTCTTCTTCTGTAGCGTTCGATCCTGTGAAGATATTTCGGAAAACCCCCACATTTGATCCAGACATTGCCCCGATCAGTTTCCCAATGCACCCACAATTAACAATGAAATTTTAATTCAAATTTATTTCTAATTTATTTGCAATCGCATGGAAAAAATGGAAAATAAAATAAAATTGGAATTTTTTCGCAAAATTGTGCCCATCCTAATATGCCGATCGAGGCTATGGAGGTGATCCTGACGAACATATGGTTCACATGTTTTTGGAAATCTTCTCACAAAATAAAAAGTTATACATAAAGATATGAAAAAGATGTCGACCTTTTTCCGAGATTATTTCAGTGTCCTCCTTATTGCGAACGGGCACATAAACAGATCACAGCCAATTTTTAACCTCACATTCTTCGTTGATCAAGAAACGTCTATGCCGAATTTCAGAATCCTATCTTATTTTTTATAAGCCAACAAAAATAGTGCATTAAAATGATCCCTAGATGTATGTGTCAACGGCATTTTGAAAATTAGGCCACATAACGAAAAAATGATGGTAAATGATTCAAGGTATTTTCATATAAGTAAAAAATTTGGAACATTACATGCTTTATAACTATTTTTCCCAATTTCAAAAACTGAAAAGGATCAAAATGACATATTTGGTAGTTCTAATGTTAAAGATGAGATACATAAGATTTTTATGGCCCCTGTTATTTTGTTCACACTAGAGTCAAACAGCATCCTGATACAGTTCTGGCGGCATATGATATCTCTTAGCCAAGCAGTAATAACTATTGGTAATGATCAAGGCAGAGTAAACGTTTCATACTTGATCGGGTTCTGGAATAGAACAAACCTAACATGTTTCTCTATCATTTTAATTGAATTTTTTTTTTTTTTTCTTCTTATTTTATTCAATTTACAAATGTAAATGGTCCAGTGGAGATTGTTTTTAAATTGCATTTTTAAATGTGGAATTTTTGTTTATTTATAAGCAAGTACGACTGTTAGAGAGAATTAGACAAAGCCCTTACATATGTATGGTAAAGTTTCTTATCTCTAATGAATGTTATATAGTATTAATGACATTGTTTTCGTTATAAATTTTGATAAAATATCGCACTTGTCCTTCCGTCTGCAATCGACAAAGGCACACATCAAAGTGCCCATAAAGTGTCTACAAATCGGAGCAATATAAGAATGGCTCTCTACTTTTATATATTCAGCAACGTTTTGAAAACTTTTTTCGAAGCAATAATTTTGAAATGAAATTTTCCCCAAAAATTCAAAAATCCGCCTACATTTTACAGGTAGTATCAAGAGTTTCCCTTTTGTTTCTTAAATTAAAGTCTCTACTATTATTCAAATAAAGTAGGAAATATATATATATATATGTTTATTTGCTCTTGCAGTCTATACACTCGCCTGTTATAAATAATTGCGGTCCAGTTTTGTGCACTCCAATTAAGGTAGGTATGCATATATGTATGTATGTAAATATATGCACTTGCTTTTGAACATGTGTAAGTTATGTACACTTCTGTGTATATAATGTGGGTTCTAGTTGGCTTGTGTACGTACGTAAGTAGATGTTTTGGTTATATTTTTCCATTTTTTTTTTTTTTGTTTTTTTTTCCGTAGTATTTCTTTTGTAAGATAGACGCCACATTGACTGCATCTACGCTTTTGGTATTTTTAGTCTGGATATGTGAGGAAAATTTGCCACATAATAAATGAGTTTTAATTAATGAAAAAGTTTACAAAGTTTTTACACTTTGTGGTCTCTAATGGCGCATAAACGTAGGAAGATAAGTCCGAATATAAGTTTTCTTCATCTTTTCATATAGTAGTAGGTCTTGTCCGCTTGCTTGTACATAAATATATGTATTTTTTTTTAAATCTTTAAGCAAAACCAAAACAACATTTTTTTTTAAATACTATTAGTTTAACATGTCCTTTAGTAAGTTAAGAGATAATTTCTCTTACACACAAATACATAAGATCAGCTGTTTATAAAACAGACTGACGACCCAAGGGTGTACATTAAAATATTGAAATTTTTTCTTACAATTATATTTATGTACCCTACACTATTTGTGGTGCAAGTATCTACTAAGCTTGCGCGGATGTATATAACACCAAAAGGGAATTGAGATATATCCACCATTTATTATGCAATTAGGAAACAGTTTTTAATTGATCCAAGCTTATCTGGCTGTCCGTCCGTCCACCTTGTTTTCTTGTGTTGAACTCGTAGATTTGCGGGTTTGATGAATGGATGAAAGCTATTGAAAACATTTCGGATCGGACCACTTTTTCGACCATTCCCTATATAGCGTCTTATCTTGAAAATTCCTTATATGAATAACTGCATTACAGGAGGTGGTGTACGACATTTATCGGTGAGGTGTCTTACTATAGTGTTTGTATTTGTTTATATTTCCAATCTTGAATATCGAATAAGGTGACTACTGCTAAACACGATCTAAAGAAGAGAGAGAGAGAGAGAGAGAATGCTTGATGACTTACTTTTTAAAAATCTAAAAATTTTGCATATGCAGCCAAAGCAAGATATAAAGAAGGATACGTTAGCTCCTCAACTAAAAAATATTTGTAATAATTTTGGCTACAAGTTTATTAAAAGGTTTTGCAAGAAAATTACTCATAGTCATTAAGTAAGACAAACAAACTTTTTCCTTTTTTTATGTAAAGTGAAGCTCGAATTATTTTAATACAAATCATCGTAGAACGCAATACCCTCAGAGACCACATAAAATATATATATACATATGCTTGATCAACATCAAATTTTAAATCAATCTAAACGTGTCCGTCTGTCTGTTTGTCTATGTCATGTTTCCGGGTTTCCCGATTGCAAAAAAGCCCCAATCACCATCAAATTTGGCGCAAAGATTGGAAGTTCTTGCGTACAAGTTGGTATTGACATTGAAGGGAGGATGAGAGCAGCACTGGTTTCATAAATAAAAGAAAATTTTTTCAATATCTACAAATCACTGCAGATAAACACATAGTAAATTGAACGCATATTTTAAGATCGATGCTATAGTACCTGCATAAAAAGGGAAAACTCGGCAACGTCTACTCAATATAACAGAATATTGATATTACGTTCTTTTATTAGAACGTTTGCAGTACCTAGAGACAAGCTTTAGAGACCCTATAAAGTTTACATATTATTGATGAGCATTAAGCGGTGATGGTTATAAAAGAATTCGTCACAAACGAATGTAATTTTCTTACTGGTCTTTGTTAGGAATTAGGGCAAATTGTTACGTTCTCCAATAGTGTAGATCAAGAACTATGCAGAATTTCCCAATTATAGGAGCTTTTGTTTATATATCAAATTGGGAGTTACTTTCGTGCTAGCAGCTGGCAGCACTGTCAGGGAAGTGAAATGTAAACGAGTTCCACACTTAGTTTGGCGTGCTAAGACGCCTGCAATATATTTGCCGATCTTCTCTTCTTGTCTAGGGGACTCCATTGTAGAAGGGAGAACAGATTAAAAACAATCCGAGGTTTTTTTTGTGTTTCTTGTTATCTTCAGCACTTACGAGTTTTCCAATCATACTTAGTGAACCACAACGTGATGTCGTGATGCAGCAACCAGCCTAATCTATACAGGTATGGCTTTCTTTTGATTTTTTCTTTCATCCCCATCTTAGAAAAGCAGCCAAGGATAGAAACAAATAAAATAAATCTCAACACTCAAAGCGATATTTCGATGGAACTTTCTCTCCAACAAACTACTTTAGACAAAAAATATATAATATTTGAAGGTCATAGGAAATTCCGGCTAACGTTTGATCAAATCACAAAAAAGTCTTGTTCTCCATTGCCTTATGTTAGAAAAGCTGAGACAATAAAACTCTGCAGAATTTTCTAAGCATCAGTGGTAGCAGTACTTGAAACCCTTTCACTTGTTCTTTCAATATTCACTTTATTGGATGCCGTTGTATTTTGCGGCCGATTATGTAATCATAACAGATAAAGTGACGAATTGTTCTTCTTTTACATTCAGTGAAGCATAAAGTTTTTGTAATTCCAAGGCTTACCTTAGCTCGAACCAACTGTTAATTTAGATCATATATACCTGTCACGACTAACAAGTCAGTGTTCAGGGGGTTCAAATCTCAACACGGTGTGGCCGCAATGGGTCGTAGCCACAGTGGATATTCGGTCGGTGAAGGCATAACACTTGGGCCCACATCCCCATCTCTTGTGCTTTCCCCCCCTTTTTCTGATCATCACCGTGTTACTCGCATAGAGGACGTCCACAAAATTAGTGATCAAACTAACATATATATTAGGGTTACCCATAACTAATCAATTATTTTATTTCAATTATAACGACACCTTAAAATCTCTAGTGAAGTCCGATCCAAGGTTAACTATGCAGGAACTATCAAGAAGCCTTGAGTCAACCTGGTGCACCGTACAAAGGCATTTAAAAGGAATTGGCAAGGTACATAGACAAGGTAAATGGATTGCACACCTGTTGTCTGAGGCTAATAAAGATCTTCGGCGAA